>JBBPBX010011587.1:0-23184 GCA_038048925.1 Garcialebias charrua | reverse complement strand
AAAATTACTAACGACCTTCTTCTTGCTGCTGACTCTGGTCTTCTGTCCATCCTCATTCTTCTTGATCTAAGTTCTGCCTTCGACACCATCTGTCATTCTATCCTCCTCAACAGACTAACCTCCATTGGCATCTCAGGTACCCCGTTAGACTGGTTCAACTCCTATCTCTCTGACCGCACTCAATTCATTCAGCTTAAATCCTTCCGTTCCCAGTCTTCCCCTGTCTCCACGGGTGTCCCCCAAGGCTCTGTCCTCGGACCCCTCCTCTTCATCATTTACCTCCTTCCTCTAGGTCACATCTTCCGCAAATACGGCGTCCATTTCCACTGCTATGCTGATGACACGCAGCTCTACTTGTCATCAAAACCTAACTCCACCCACCCACCCTCCATCCTCACCGACTGTCTCAATGAGCTAAATCACTGGTTTTCTAACAATTTCCTTCAACTAAACAGTAACAAAACAGAAATCATTCTTGTTGGTACCAAAAACTCTATTTCAAAATCAGAACATCTTCTCGTCCCCCTTAACAACTCTCTGCTATCCCCCTCCCCTCAGGTCAAGAGCCTCGGTGTCATCCTCGACACCACTCTCTCCTTCACTTCACACATCAACAATATTACTCGGTCTGCCTATTTCCACCTCCGTAATATTAACCGTCTCCGTCCTTCTCTCACACCCCGCTCCACAGCCATCCTGGTGCACAGTCTTGTGACTTCCCGTATTGACTACTGCAACTCCCTTCTCTACGGCCTCCCCAACAAATCTCTCCACAAGTTACAGATGGTCCAGAACTCAGCTGCCCGTGTCATCACTCAAACCTCCTACTATAACCACATCACTCCTGTCCTGCAGCAGCTCCACTGGCTCCCGGTTAAATCACGCATCATCTTCAAAATTCTACTCCTCACGTTCAAAGCTATCCACAACCTTGCCCCTCCTTATCTATCTGACCTCCTACAAATCTCCATCCCATCACGCTCTCTCAGATCCTCCTCTTCACTACATCTCCATGTACCCTCTGCCCGCCTCTCCACCATGGGGAGCAGGGCCTTCACCTGCTCTGCCCCTCACCTCTGGAACGCCCTACCGCCAGACCTTCGAAACACCACCTCCCTTTCTCTGTTCAAGACTGCCCTGAAAACCCATCTCTTTAGACTAGCTTATCACTAACTTTACTAAATGTATTTTTATCTTCCATTTTATATCCTTTATGTATTTTATATTTCAATTTGTCGCTGATAATGTTTGCTCTGTATTACACTGTGTTGGTTTGTTAAGTGTCCTTGGGTGTCCTGAAAGGCGCTTTTAAATAAAAAGATTATTGTTATTATTATTATAAGTTATGACGGTGAGGGATGCTGTCAAGCTGAAGAAGTCAAAAGTCAAAGTCAACTTTATTGTCAGAACTGCAATATGTAAAGGACATACACAGGATTGAAATTGCGTTTCTCTCAGTCCCTCGGTGCAACAGTAACCATTTAAACACTCAAACACTCAAACATTTAATAAACATAAGCATAAAATAGTAAAAGGGGTGTCGAAGGAGTCCTATTGGGCCTTTTTGGCCTGTGGGACCCCGGAAGCAGCAGATAGGTACCGGCAGTCCAAGCGGCATGCGGCTCGGGTGGTTGCTGAGGCAAAAACTCGGGCGTGGGAGGAGTTCGGAGAGGCCATGGAGAATGACTTCCGTACGGCTTCGAGGCGATTCTGGTCCACCATCCGGCGTCTCAGGGGGGGAAAGAGGTACGCGACCAACACCATTTATGGTGGGGATGGCGTGCTGTTGACCTCAACTCGGGATGTTGTGAGTCGGTGGGCGGAATACTTCGAAGACCTCCTCAATCCTACTGGCACGTCTTCCACTGAGGAAGCGGAGCCTGGGGACTTTGGGTCGGGTTCTCCGATCTCTGGTGCTGAGGTCGCCGAGGTGGTTAAAAAGCTCCGCGGTGGCAAGGCTCCGGGGGTGGATGAGATTCGCCCTGAGTTCCTTAGGGCTCTGGATGTTGTGGGGTTGTGTTGGCTTACGCGACTCTGCAATATCGCGTGGACATCGGGGGCAGTTCCCTTGGATTGGCAGACTGGGGTGGTGGTTCCCCTATTCAAAAAGGGGGACCGTAGGGTGTGTTCCAACTATAGGGGGATCACACTCTTAAGCCTCCCTGGTAAGGTCTATTCAGGGGTTCTGGAGAGGAGGGTCCGTCGGATAGTCGAACCTCGGATTCAGGAGGAGCAGTGTGGTTTTCGTCCTGGTCGTGGAACACTGGACCAGCTCTACACCCTCAACAGGGTCCTGGAGGGTGCGTGGGAGTTTGCCCAACCAGTTTACATGTGCTTTGTGGACTTGGAGAAGGCATTCGACCGCGTCCCTCGGGGGGTTCTGTGGGGGGTACTCCGGGAGTATGGGGTACCAGGCCCTTTGATATGGGCTGTTAGGTCCCTGTACGACCGGTGTCAGAGCTTGGTCCGCATTGCCGGCAGTAAGTCAGGCTCGTTTCCGGTGAGAGTTGGACTCCGCCAAGGTTGCCCTTTGTCACCGATTCTGTTATAACTTTTATGGACAGAATTTCTAGGCGCAGCCAAGGTGTTGAGAGGATCCGTTTTGGTGGCCTTAGAATCGCTTCTCTGTTTTTTGCAGATGATGTGGTCCTATTGGCTTCATCAGCTCGTGATCTACAGCTTTCGCTGGAGCGGTTTGCAGCTGAATGTGATGCGGCCGGGATGAGGATCAGTTCCTCCAAATCCGAGGCCATGGTCTTGAGCCGGAAAAGGGTAGCATGCCCTCTCCGGGTCGGGGAGGAGGTCCTGCCCCAAGTGGAGGAGTTTAAGTATCTCGGGATCTTGTTCACGAATGAGGGAAAACTGGAGCGTGAGATCGATAGGCGGATAGGTGCAGCGTCCGCAGTGAAGCGGGCGCTGTACCGGTCTGTCGTGGTGAAGAGAGAGCTGAGTCAAAAGGCAAAGCTCTCAATTTACCGATCGATCTACGTTCCCACCCTCATCTATGGTCATGAGCTTTGGGTTATGACCGAAAGAACAAGATCTCGGATACAAGCGGCTGAAATGAGTTTTCTCCGCAGGGTGGCTGGACTCTCCCTTAGAGATAGGGTGAGAAGCTCAGTCATCCGGGAGGGACTCGGAGTAGAGCCGCTGCTTCTCCACATCGAGAGGAGCCAGTTGAGGTGGCTCGGGCATCTGGTTAGGATGCCTCCTGGACGCCTCCCTGGTGAGGTGTTCCGGGCATGTCCCACCGGGAGGAGACCCAGAGGAAGACCCAGGACACGCTGGAGGGACTATGTTTCTCGGCTGGCCTGGGAACGCCTTGGGATTCCCCCAGAGGAGCTGCTCCAAGTGGCTGGGGAGAGGGAAGTCTGGGCCTCCCTACTTAGGCTGCTACCCCCGCGACCCGACCCCGGATAAGCGGAAGAAAATGGATGGATGGATGGATTATTAAAAGTTCACACGAGAAGATGTAAAAAATGGCAGGTTGGCTTTCTTGGACTGTGAGGTCTCAGTTTCTGATGGAGGAAATTTGCAAACTGAGGTGTACCGCAAACCCACTCACACAGACCAGTATTTGCAGTTTGACTCCCATCACCCTCTGGAGCACAAGTTAGGAGTCATCAAGACTCTGTACCACAGAGCAGACAGCGTCCCCACTAACTCAGGAGCCAGACAGAAGTACAAACAAACAGAGTACTGTAATATTGTGTATGCTGTTCAGTGTCAGGAGGGTGATCAGTCTTACATCGGGGAAACTAAACAGCCACTGGCCAAAAGGATGGCCCAGCACAGAAGATCAACATCAAGACTGAGCTGAATACAGCACCTCAGACTGAGGAAGTATTTCGGAGGAAAGATGAAACATTTCTACATTATAAATTTTTTTTTTGAATGTCCAGAAGACCGGACTTAACTTTTTTAGAATTTTCTACCTGGATTATTGAGAATGCATCAGGAAACTTTATTTGTTGTTCTAATTGTTTAATAGTCACCTTGAAATACACAAACAAAAATATGTAAAGCTTGTGAACCCTCTGGGATGTTTCTGATTTGTGTGTTTGCAGCTGAAATCTCTTTTCTTATTCTTTTCACTGCAGTCCAAGTCAAACCTGCAGCAGTAACATGTTTTGTTAATACGACAATAGACTAAAATCTAATGCACATACAATTAAAATGGAAAACCAGACAATTATTTTAGGTTTATTAAAAACAATTCTGCAACTAAATGATTCTGGCACTTTTTTACTGCATTAATTACTGTTGCTGCTAACACTTTATTTTCATGTTTTTATTGCTTCATGTGCTACTTCAGAAAAAAAGTGTTTTTTACAAAGAAAAATGTAATTAGTTTGTACATCCTTCACCCGTCCGACAAAAACAGAAATGTGTCACATTTTACAGAACAATTTTGCCACGTTAGTATTCATCTTATCAAATACCAGAAGATACATTCTTCCTTTTTCATCACACTCGTTGTTTGTGAGGGTTTTTATGAGGACTCTGTGTTCTGAAAGAAAGAATTAATCAACCAGTTATTTTAGACAGAAACAATGTTCAACACTGAGGGCAGAACAATTTTAAAGCAAATGACAGTGAGTCATATAGTACCACCTAGTCGTTTTAATTAATCTTTATGTAATACAGTATTTTTAAATATTTGGTTGTATTAAAGTTCGCCTGCATTGCCTTTATATTTACACGTCAACCAGCACTTAGGTTAGTGAGGATTGCTTTTAAATGTGCTGCAGAAATAACTCAACTGTATAATAAATGTTTTTTACAGTTAAGATACTGAAGCACCTATTGCCTTATCTATGTTATAAATTATTTGACATGACTGAATTTGGCTCAAGTATAAAGTGGCAAATTTAACCCAGTTTTTTAAAGATACTGCAGGAAAGTCTCAGGCCTTTATCTCATTTGGCTGTACAACAACAGGACAGAGACACAAAGCATTACATTAAAATAAGCAACAACAAATGACTGCTTATCAAAGAGCTCGTTGCACTGAAGCATATTTAAAACAAGAATAATCAGAATAAAATAATAAATGTTGATTTTGTTATTCCTTTTAGGCCGTTGCAGAAGAGTATAATCAGCTGAAGGACCTGAAACGGGTGAGCAGACTTTGTCAAAATGTTTTGTCTTAAAAACAGTCTAAAAATTTAAAGTTTGTTAATTTAATGGCAGCGTCAAGACACAGTTGATGCCATGAAAGATCATAAGATCACCAAAAGTTGCCCTTTCTTTTCTGTTATTTCCTAAATGTAATTATGGCTTGCTTTATAAACTGATCTTTGTAAACGTCTTCCTCTGTTGTGCGTGCTCTGCAGACGTCAGATTATCAGTCGAAGAAGACGGCGTGCCGCAGGCTGAGGCACAAACTGTTCCACATCAAACGCATGGTGAAGGACTACGACAAGAACCACTGAAGGATCCGCTTTGTGCTGACGCTGGATCACACAGCAACAACCTCACAGCCAAGAGACACTCCAAAGTACCGCGAAGACCGGGACACACTGAGACCAAAGTTACAGCACAGGATCAAAATAAGGATCTAATTGTGTTTTTTTAATTATTTTTAATCTCTGATCTATTTTCCCAGATGAATACAAGCAGGACTCTCAGTTGTCGCCTGTTCCAGTGTGATTTTTATATATTTTTTTTATTATTTCGAGGAGTCGGCTTTTTTTTTTAGCGTCAGGCTGCTGGGAGGAACGTCGTTTATCCATCTAATCCTCGGTCACCAGAGATAACATCTTCTATGGCTGTTCGCTCTGCAGATTGCGCAGCGTTTGGTTTCTCTGCACAGATAAGAGCCGGGAGCAGTATCGATGGGATGTAGTCATGAGTGAGAAATGTAACGAACATCGTCTGTCAGCAAAATTTAAGCTTTGCTAAACTGTGGCTTCTTCTTTTTTATGTTATCGTCAGTATTCTCAACTAACTTTACCATCAAAGAACTCCTTACTGGTGGGAACACTGTACAGTTTTTAATCCAAGTGTTTTATAATGATCGTCACAAATACAAAAAGGGGAGAAACTGGCCGATGAATTATATAGTGTGTTGTAATGTACATACTTTAAACTGTTTGAGCTGTTCGTACAATTTATAAGTATTAGTACACACTAAGGACTTGTGTCTTGTTTGTTTGTTTCAAAATGAGCTTAGGATCTGCAACACAGTTAAACTAATCTGTTTTAATATTTTGTCTCAAACACTCCTTTCCATTTAAATTTGAGCTAATCTTGTTTTAGTGACAGAAACATCTCCTGTAAATATTTAAATTGTCCAGGCACACATTTGATTTGTCATAATTTGTGTTTTTACGATTTTATTCACATTTTACAAACTGTTTGTGAGCCATTTATTTTTGTAAGGATTTCATTTTCTTCGTTGGTAAAAAAAAAATAATAATTTTTGTAACTGTACACTTATTCTATAAATTATGTTATCTAAAAAGGATTAATTTAGCACATAATAAACTTTTTTTAATTCTCAGCAACATGACAGCTTCTATTCAATTTGATTTGTTGATTTGGAGACATGGGCTGCATGCACAGAGGCTCCAGCAGGAGGAGCAGGGACACTTTCCAGGAACTTCAATGAGCCACTCAAACCAGTGCTGCCCTCTAGTGGTGGGCCTTAGATTTACAGCAATTTCAGTTTTCTCACCACAAAACATACTTTATGTTGCCCAGAATGCCATAACTAGTGTATTCATGACATAATTAACACCTTTTATGTCAGATTGTCACAACAGAAAAATCTGTTCAGATTAGATGCATGAGGTTGAATAAACTTTCAGTTCAGTTTATTTATATAGCGCCAAGTCACAACAGAAGTCGTCTCAGGCACTGAACAGAAACATTCATGTACATTAAAAGTAAGTTAATAACATTATCTGAGGAGCAGACTGCTCTGAGTTTAACTCCATCGCAGACTCATTTTGAGCAAGCATGAAGGAGACAGTGGAAAGGAAAAACTCCCTCATGAGAAAGAAACCTTTAGCAGAACCAGGCTCAGGACATCTGCTTCGACCGGCTGGGTTTGATAGGAACAGGAAGGAGGAACAGATACACAATGGCAGGTTGAGAATTGCATGTTGAGATAGAAATAGTATCAAATGAAAAATATTCAATTGTAACAATCCATTTAAAGAAATGTCAGTTTGTCCTCTAGAGGCAGAAATATTTGCAAACGGCAATTTCAGCTACTTTAATGCAGAACACACATAGTGCTTGATGTTACAACTTCCTGTGTTTCCCGGCTGTTCGGAATCATTTTTAAGCCGATAATAAAATACAGATGCAGAAATTTTGACTGAACTTGAAACTATCAATGATATATATATATATATATAAAAAAAGAATTCAGAGTAGTATTGATTTGAAGTATTTTTTATTGGACTTCTGCCTGCCAACGTAAAAGTACAGTATTAAGTAATGTGATAAATTTAGTAATTAATGGGATTTTTTAAACTATTATTAGTGGCTATTAGTTTTACTGCAAACTGAAACTGCAGCTATAAAACAAAGTATTTGCCACATTTTATTGAGCTGAAACACTTGTTTATATTTTTAATACACTAATATTTAACCCATTTAACTGCACCTTTGGATATGTAGTGCTCAGTTCAAAGATTACCGTGCGGTTATTATAAAAACTAAGAATTGAGCATTAGCTTTTCGGTGGAAAATGACCGTAAATGACCTAAAATTCAAGAATTTCCTAAGTCAACAGCAGATGATTCTCTCAGCAACTACAAGACTGTGTATTTTTATTTCGATGTTGCAAAAGTAACGAGTCAAGCGAGTTTAGATTTTCATTTTTTAATCATGGCATGGTCAAAGAAACAGGATCCTTTTACATGTGAAGCTACAGTCAAATCACTAAAGTTAAAACTCCAAGAAATTAACACGAAGTGAAGAAGTCCTTAGGGATCAGTACCTAATTCATACCAAAACATACGCATCGCTGCAATGTCTTGTTTCAGTCAGTTTATTTTGGCAAGACAAACCTTAGAGCTGGAGATCACGGCACCAAAACCCATGAACCATTAAATACCAGTGTCTTTGAACACATCTTTATATCACTCCTCAACCTCCAACATGGTAATAATTTGAAAATCGACTCCATCCAGAGAAAGGGAACAATGTCCAGGCTGTAGAAATCCATAAAAAAAAAAAAACACAGCTTCACTTATACTTTACAATTTAAAAGATTTTAAAGACAATTTTTGTTCATCTTTGCCTATTCAGAAGTATCGTTCTGTTTCTGCCTTGGTTGATCCCTTTCGCACAAACAAGAAGTTCATCATACAGTCTGTCTCAGATGTAGAAAACATGAGGTAATAATGTTTGACAGGGACGTGACCGTCTGAACAACAGGGTGCGTTTTAATACATTCCCATCGCTGCCGAAGAGTGGAAACCTCTGCAGCGTAGTGTGGGCTATTGAAGGAACAGCAAAGCTCAGCATTTATGGAAATATGCTGCTTTTTGTGCATAAATGTTTAACCATTTCCTTCCATATATACATCAAAGTACTGTAAAACAATGCACTGTGCTCATACCTTATTCTGTGTAAGAAATGTGCTTAAAGTTCATTTAGCAGACGTGCAAGACGTTACACAGGTTGTCATGCAACGCTCTGCCTGTTTTAAACCTTTAGAAATCCATTGAGATTATTCATCTCTTTTACAAGGATGTCCTGGGCATGGCTGCTATGGCTTCATTTGGACAACGCAACAAAGCAGGGAGAACACACAAAGCCTGGGTTCAAACAGTCACGTTAGGGGTCGTATGGGAGGAGGTAGACGAGGCGCGTGACCTCGTGAGAGAGCGTTTTAATCAAAGCCCTGTCCTGTCAGAGCAGGACAAAGTGAGATCAGCCAGAGGTGAGAGCAAATCTGACGAGTGCTGCAAGCGTTTCATGTAAAAGACATCACCTACTGTGTTCAAATGTGTCAGTTTTACTTGTGACGTGTGCTCAGATATCTCTGTGAGCTCTGATTCCTCTGAGTCTGACCTCAGTCCGTCTGCCTCTGAAGCCCAGGAGGACAGGAGCGAGGTCACTGTCCCGGGGCGTAAGGCCAGCTGATGGAGCTCCCTGAAAGTTGCATGTCTCGGATCAGCGTCTCGATCGGCGTCTTGCCCACCAGCCTCATGAAGAAGAGCTGGGAGATGAGGTTTGCCGGCACGGCGCGCAGAGCGGGGAGGCGCAGCAGCAAGCGGCCAAAGCGCTGGGGCTGGTTGGGGTACTGCAGCCGCTCGTACTCGGTCAGGGCCACTTGGGCCTTCTCCTGCAGGGACTCGATGTGGGCCGGGTCCGTCAGACCACATGCATCTGAGGCAAAGAAACAGAAATCATTACGTTTTGGGTTCACACATTTACATTTAGCTGACATGAACTTTATTATTTATATATAATTTTATACAATATGCCACACAGAGCAGGTGCTGAGAATGACTTTCAGCTCTTTCATTCAACCTTTATTTATACAGATAAATCACATTGAGCCTCGAAGACTTTTACAAGTGAGATCTGTTGGACAGACAAGAAAAGTGGTGAAAGTAACGATAGGTAGCTCTCAATCTTTGGCTAAAGATAGCCTAAAAAAAAACGCACACAAGCACGTAATGACGCCGACATTCTGCAGAGGAGGGGGGAACGCAAGAGCTACTGTATTTTCCTACTTATAAGTCACATTTTTTTGCAAAATTTACATGCCCTGTGACTTATAGGTTGAAGCGACATGTTTATGGATTTTTTACTCCATATTTATAAACCAATTTTTGGCTGAGAAATGACCGTTTATTCGTTCTGACTGGAATAAAAAAATTTTTTAAAAGCAGTACCACTTTCATCCACTTGATGGCAGCAGAGCAGTAGTAGCAGTATGGCATGCGTATAATGTGATAAAACGTGGCCATAATGACAAATAGAAAAAAATTTAAGACAAAAACAACTGGACTTTATTTATTATACCTTACTTTATACGTTATTGCTTTTTTCTTGAACTTTTTGAATTTACCATGTCCTGGATGACTGAGAATCTTCAGCTATTAATGACACAACCGGCTTGCCTTAGTCTCCCCACCTTGGTTCTGCTCGCTACTTGGACCGACCGTCAAAACAGCTGCACCACCTCGGCTAAATGCAGTTAATTTAACCATTAAAGTGCATTCATTAAGCAAATGTTAGACTGAGACACACCTTTACTATAATTTCGAGCAAACAAATTGTTTTTAAGTGTTAATCTTTTTCATTCATTCAACCTTTATTTATACAGGCTAGCCTCGTTGAGTCACGGGGACTCATTTACAAGAGGGACCTGTCTCACTCACACCAAACAACCATCCACTCTCACACTCACACCTAGGGTCAATTTAGAGTCACCAATCAGCCTAACATGCATGTTTTTTGGTCTGTGGGAGGAAACCGGAGTACCCGGAGGAAACCCACGCATGCACGGGGAGAACATGCAAACTCCACCCAGAAAGGCCCCGGACCGGGATTTGAACCGGCAACCTTCTCGCTGAGAGGCAGCAGCTCTACCAGTTGTGCCACCGTGCTGCCCATCTTGTTAATCTTGTTAAATTCTTGTTAAAGTGCTCCCGTGCATGCTCCCGTGGCCGACATTTGGCAGCCAATCGATTTTTGGCACAACACAGGCCCACATTTCCAGGTTGTCAGTGGTGACGCATAATAGATGCGACGTATACGGTAAGCGACTTATTTATGGATTTTTCCATTTCATTAGACAAATATCGACTGATGCGACTTACAGGGTGGAGCGATGTGTACAGCGGAAAATACAGTCAGATCAAATTTAACTCAGTACAGGTAGTCCCCGACTTACGGCGATTCGACTTTACGAACGCGCTCCCGTTGAAAAGCATTGCTTCGAGTTACGCTGTTTGTGCGACTTTACAGCAGAAAATATGGTACCGAAACGAAACTTAGGGGAGCTCAAATCTTACAGGAGGGAAGGGGGAGCTGGAAACGAAACTTAGGGGAGCTTGAAACTTACAGGAGGGGGTTTCCACTGACGCGTTCAGTGGAAACTTACAGAGCAGGCAGACCTCTAGCCTGGTTAAAACCAGACCCTTGTCCTTCACTTCACTTCAGACTAGGGTCTGGACTTTCTCCATAGAGAAACGATTCTTGCTGGAGGCGTGGCCTCTGCTGATGGCTGCTCCCCCGTGGTCTGCTGAACTTGACTTCAGCTCCGCCTCCTGCTGAATTTTCTCTTGCTGCCGTTGCATATTCTGTGTTTATATGTTAATAAAAAATAAAAAATAAAACCATGGATCGCTGGTCCAACACACCAGAAGACCAGAAAATCTGATGGGACTCGGGCAGCAACGAACACGAGTTTAATTCTCTCGTGACAACCTGAAGCATCAGCGGAGGGAGAGGAGGAGGAGGGAGCGAGCGATAACTTGACTTTTGGCAAAAAAACAAAAGAAAACTCCAGATAAGGGATTAAGAAGGGGAAATTAATACATTTGTGTCACATATAAAACAGTCCTGCATCGCTTTGCATTGCTTTGAATGAGAACATGCGGCTGCTCGTTGGCTGCGCGCTCCCCCGTGGTCTTCTGAACTTGACTTCAGCTCCGCCTCCTGCTGAATTTTCTCTCGCTGCCTTTGGATATTCTGTGTTTATATGTTAATAAAACGTTCTAATAAAATAAAATGAAACCATGGATCGCTGGTCCAACACACCAGAAGACCAGGAAATCTGATGGGACTCTTTAATTCTCTCGTGACAACCTCAGTCATTTCCTTGTTCATTTCACTCAGCGGAGGGAGAGGAGGAGGGAGCGAGCGATCACTTGACTTTTGGCAAAAAAACAAAAGAAAACTCCAGATAAGGGATTAAGAAGGGGAAATTAATACATTTGTGTCACATATAAAACAGTCCTGCATCGCTTTGCATCGCTTTGAATGAGAACATGCGAATGCTCGCTGGCTGCGCTGGGACAGGTGGGGGCGTGGGTTAGGGGCCAAAAACTCCGCCTTCTGTTCTCTGATTGGTCCGGTCAAAAATCGGCCGGAGAAATCGTTGTCTATGGGAGAAGTCCCAGACTGTGCAGTGAAGGGAAATGAGAATTGAGCGGAGCTGTGCAGGAAGGCGAGGGCCAGGCTAGCAGACCTCTGGACCGCGCGTGGAAATACAGGAGGAGCGGAGGACAGCTGAGCAAAGAGCTAACATGCTAGCAATGAGCTAACATGCTAACAGACGTTGCTGTAAATGGTGTGGACCTCGTGAAGCAAGCTGCAGAGCTCGGAGATGCACTAGCTAACATGCTAACAGACAGAGGAAGAAATGAACAGCTCCCAGTAAGAAATTAACTCTTTTTTTCCTTCATTATGGCTCCTAAATGTACGGTATGTGTTTTTTGATAATTATGTAGGGTACTGTGTTAGGATAGGCTAAGTGCTTGGTAAAAATACAGTACTGTACGTATGAGGTGCTTGGATGTATGAGGTGCCGTTTGGACGTATTTTTGGCTTACGGCGATTTTCGTGTTGCGAATGGGCGTAGGAACGGAACTCGTTCGTAAGTCGGGGACTACCTGTACTGTATATGTAAAATTGGCTGAGGTTTCTTCGTGGTGGCTAAGGTCTGTTGGTGGTGGTGACCATCTTAAAATGGGTTGACTCCAAATAAAATGGAGGTTTAGATGAATAGCCACTTTCACAGAAATTAGATATTTTGCCAACAGACAGAAACAAACATGAGCAAAAACATTTTAGCTGCTTTTACCTTTTTGCAGAGGACGATAAACATTAACCAATCACTGCAGTTAGCGTAGCATAGGCTTGAAAAAAAGGAATGTCTTTAACAAAGCTCTTTAAAGGCAAAACATTTAAACTTTCAGCAAAATTATCTCACGACCTTTTTGCACCTTGTTATAATTAGTTTAGAGTTGCCTAAATTATTTGCTTTAAACAAAGCTAGGCTAGCTGTTTTTTACAGTCTTTATGCTACTGTGATGAAACGGTTCCCTTGCTGTGGCTTTTGTTGAGCCTTCTAAAAAAAAAAATCCTATCCATCCATCCATCCATCCATCCATCTTTCCATCTATCTATAGATTGTCTAGGGACAAGTGCTGCAAATTAGCTTGTTGCTATTGCACTATAATGCAAACATGGGACTGCTGTTTTACTCAGTTTGTCCATGTCGATGTGTGTCTGTCCCTATCAAATAAATGAATTACATTGCATTACATTCCATTATGTCAATTAATGGATTTAAATATGATTTTTTTTTGCCAAAGAAGTTTCCCTCTTTTCTTTGAGGTCAAAAGGTCAAACCTTGAGTCTTCAGCTCCCTGAATCTAGTCATGTTAACTTCTAACAGTTCGCTCTGCCCAACTCACCAGGAGAAAAGAGTGCGATGGCTTTAAGGCAGCTGTACTCGGCTGAGTCCACCTGCAGCCGGTTCAGCTTGTCCACCTGGTCCTGGAAAACCCTGACCTGGTCCATGAAGGACACGACCCGCTCGGCTGACATGGGAGACGAGTGAAAGCCGGCCGCTGCCAGCAGAGGAGCCATGTGCAGCGGCAGAGCGGACTGAGCTGCGTTCAGGATGAAAAGTTCGCTCCAGCTCAGCCTCAGCAACGCCACCTGGAAATGGAGACGAGGAGACATTGGTGCTTCATGTGGTGATCCGGTTAAATCATGCTGCAAGTCAACATGAATGAGAGACTAGACATGTGATTTAGCCATGACTATACTATCGAAAGCTGGGATTTTCATAGAGCAGCAGTCTAAATGTTATTTTTATATTTTTTGTTTCATACTGTAGTTGTACTGGTTCCAAGTGAATGTTTCTTTTAAGTGAGAACTGTTGACGTAAAGGTGATCGTATTGTACATTTAAAAATTCTCTCTGCTTGTATGAACAATCCATTTACACTTAGACACTGTTTTTAACGCAGGTCAGCAAAGCACAGGTGTGTTTCTGTTTTCTCCTCTTCCTTGACCAACCTGCTCTGAGACTGGGAGTTCTGGGAAGTAGGGGATGTTTCTGGCCCACTCGATGGTGCTGAAGAGGAGGCGGGCAGCCAGCTCGCAGATGCTGTCGATGCCCATGACGGAGGCTCCGCTCGCAGACGCCTGCACCTGGGCCTGGGCGTAAGGGGTGCCGTAGCGACTGCTGGGGTACGGTTCGGCCCGGAGGAGCTGGGAGATGAGCTCTGACACCGGCTGCCCGTTGAAGTAGTCGGGTCCGATGTGACTCGGACCTGTACCTCCGATTCCTCCAGACAGGGAGTTTGGACTGATGCCCGAGTGAGACGGAGGGATTCGACCCCGCTGGACAGCTGCAGAGAAACACACACCGTCAGAAGTCGAACGGTGAGTAAAACTTTCTGCACGTTTTATATTTCTTTCAAAGGAAATGTGATAAATAGATCCAAACTACCACTTTAGAACAATTTATAAACTATTTTACCAAAAGAAATAATGAATTATTGACGTCCTAGCAAGCTCAAAACAAGAAAATACCTTAATTTTCCACTTGTTTTTAATGAAGCTCTATTAAAGCTGTAATTATACAAGAGGATATAATAAAAAAAGGAACTTATTTCTTGTATTCAAAATCTTTAATGAAGCTGTTTTTGTGACTTTTTTTTGAAAGATTGATTGTGAATTAAACACCTGATTTCTGTCCATTTGTTTTTTAGAGAAAAATATAGCCCAAAACACATTTTTTTTTTACATTCATGTGTTTTCAGATCTGATCTATACATTTTCATACATAATAAATTTGTTCTGAAAGGTGTACATTTGTGTTTGGTTTTACTTGGATTTAGCATGACGTTCAGCAGTACAACTACCTCACTACTACCGTAGTTACTTTTAATTACTTTAATTACAATGCAGCCCTAGTTTTACAGTATAGGGTAAAACTTAATGTTTTGATTGGCATTTAAAACTGGATTTTTACAAATGTCTTAAAAATTATAACTAAAATACACAAAAATCTACCTCATCTCACACATTTCAATTATATTTTACATTGCCATTAAAGAAGTGCAAGAGTGGAATATTAATAATGTGAATCATCGCTCTCTAACGTTTTTTTCTCCTCCGTGCTCTGATCAAATGTTCATAATTATCCAGACCATGTGTAGAAACGACAAACCGAGTCTTTAGCTCTTACCAACACAAAGTGATTACATTTTATTGTAACATTAGATTAAGTCATAAAATGGAAAATGCTTGTAGTTTGTACTGACCAGCAGCAGGATAACAGTTAATCTTTTACTTACCAAGAACATCCATTTACTCACATAGATCCAGTGATTACACAACAACCTGTCCAGTGGTTCACAAGATATTTTGCTAACCGACCACAGTTAATGTCAAAGCTTTGAGCAAGATGTAAAGAGAGTGTAGAACTCAGAGCATGAGTTGAGGATCATGTTCAGCCACTACCACACCAAACTTTGTCATGATCAGTGGACCTTGAAACCCATGGTACAAGCAAGGCTTGAATTTTTTTTAAATTAAACTAAATAAAAACAAAAGTGCTGACGAGGCACAAAAACACTAGGAGGATCCAGACGGAATGCAAAGTGCACTTGATGCTCCTACGAGGGAGTCGCAGGAGGAACAGACACAGAAAGGGCAACACTAATGAGCAGATATAACAAACACCTGGGAACAGGTGAGAGTGGGCGGAGCCGGAGCAAAACAGGAACAGAACCAAACACAGGGAAGGCAGGTAAGTAAAAATAAATACAGTAATCGCCTAACCTTTCCTTATAAACACAAAAGACTACTAATAATTCAGTTCAGTTTATTCATAAAACGGCAAGTCACAACAGCAGTTGTCTCAGGGCACTGAACAGAAACATTAATGTATAAAAATAATAATTTAATGTTATTTATCTGAGGAGCAGACTGCTTTGAATTTAACTCCATCACAGAACTCTCATCTTGAACAAGCACGAAGGCGACAGTGGAAAGGAAAAACTCCCTCATGAGGAAGAAACTTTTAGCAGAACCAGGCTCAGTACAAGCGACCATCTGCTTCGACTGGCTGGGTTTGAGAGGAACAGATACACAATGGCAGGCCAAGAATCGCATGTTAAGATAGAAATACAGTAATATCAAATGAAAACTATTCAATTTTAACAAATCATTTAAGGAAATTAGATCAATTTGTCCTAGTAGTCTAAGCCTAGCAGCATGACAAGCCAACCCTAACTATAGGATTTATCAAAAAGTAAAGTCTTAAAACTGGACAATGTGTCAGCCTCATGGACAGAAACTGGATGTTGGTTCCACAAGAGAGGAGCTTGATAACTGAAAGATTTTCCTCCCATTCTGCTTTTGTAAACTCTAGGAACCACAAATAAACCTTCAGTCTGAGCGTAAAGTGCTCTGTTAGGAAAATATGGAACAAAAAGATCTGTAATATAAGATGGAGCTAGGTTGTTGAGGGCTTTGTAGGTTAGAAGTAAGATTTTGAATTAAATTCTGAAAACAACAACAACAACAACAACAACAGAAAAAAACAGATCATCATCAACCACCTGCTTCGGATGTTATCAGTCCATTAAATGGCCCCTATCATTTATTATCACCCCCATTCCTATCGCTCAGAATGCCCCTACTGTACCTACTAGTAGGTTTAAAGGTACGTTGTCACCGTTACAAGCGATGACAGCAGGCTCCGTCTTTAGCAAAGTGTTAACGTTTAGAGTAAAGCCTCTGGCGTTAGGTTTAGGGTCTTGGTTAGGTTTAGGCACAAGGGTAAGGGGGTTAGGTTTAGGGTTGGTCCTCTGGGTCAGGTTTAACGTTAGGTTGAGGAAAACTGTTACATAAGCTGAAAAAACAAAAAAACAACACTTCCGGGTTGACGGAAACACGCTGCCTACTCACAGCGATTATAACGCTGATAACGTTATACAGTAATAGTTCAGGATCTGTAAAATCATCTGAAATACAGCTGTTTTTGTGTTAGCTAACTCTGCTTGGTAGTGGCGGCCATCTTGAACTGGTTGAATCAGTTGTAGATTTACATCTATTGACAACTTTCTGCGTAATCCAGACAAACACACACAAACAATACAAAATAATTTTGCCGTTCGCCATCAGCGATGGATGATAAACAAATATAACTGACAAATACAGTGAACGTTTGAATCAGTTTATTTCTTTTTAGTACAAAATCACAACATAAAGTCATTACTGCTTCTGAGAAACTGATCTTTAGAGAAAATTTAAAGACTTTTGGAGTGAATCAGCAGCAAGACTTCCTAATAGGATTTGAAATCTGCACCTGCCCTTCGTGTTCCCCGTCTGCTGACAGAATCTCAGCTCTCCTGACTGGGCTAGAGGTGAAACACACATTTCCAGGTAATGTGGAAACAGTTTGACTTGCGTCATGGTTTTCAGTCAGCAGTTGCAAATGACCGGGCCCACGGTCGCCCCTGGCACGCTGCCATCCTGACTATGTATGGCCGAGCATCTGATGTCCATCTGATTCCAACTGGTGTACAAGTGGGCTTAGATTGCACCAGAACACGAGTCCAGTTTGGTAAACCGACTGTAATCCAACACCAATTTGGATTTTTTTTTTTCACATTCAGTTTAAAAGTCTGTTTTCTCTGTGAAAAGTCAGTGAAATGATTCACCTTCTTGTTTTTCTTGTTACGAGGAAGCACGGTTGTCTTGTGTCGTCCTGCAGTGTTGTTGCTGCAGGGACCGAGGCAGCAGAGTGACAACAGGCTCGGGTTGACAGTTAAAATACTGCGCTCGGATCAGCGACGGCAGCCGGGGCCTTTTAGATTTCTGATTAGGATCGTTCTCTGAGAAAATACCAATTCTGACAGTTTTGTATTTGCCAGCATGTTTCATCAGAATTTTTTTATTTTTTATTGTTTAGTTTAAAATTTAAAGACGGTTATTTAACTATTGTGTCCTGTGCACTAACTTCAGGATGCTGGATGGGCTTTATTGAAACTGTTAATAAGTTTATACTTCTACCCACTCCTTTGAATGTGTACATATACAGGTAGTCCTCGACTTACGACGTAGATCCGTTCCTACGCGGTGGCGTAAACCGATTTTCAACGTAAGTCGGAATATACGTACATACTGCACCATATGCATGTACAGTACTGTATTACCAAGCACTTAGCCTATCCTAACACAGTACCCTACATAATTATCAAAAAACACATACGTTTGGGAGCCATAATGAAGGGCAAAAAGAGTTAATGGCCTACTATGATGCTGTTGACGCCGTTCTCCTTGGTCCATCCGCCGTACCTGTATTCCGTTTTCCATTTACGACATAAAACCGCGTTCACCGTACAGTACAGTATTCCTCCGCCACTGCACCACATACAGTACACTATTTTCCGCTGCCGCACTGCGTACAGTACAATATTTTCCGCCGCTGCTTTACGTTTACGACGTAAAACCGGTCCATCCGCCGTATTCCGCATTCCGTTTACGACTTAAAACCGCGTTCACAGTACAGTGTACATGTAGTGTATTCCTCCGCCGCTACGTTTATGACGTAAAACCGGTCCATCCGCCGTATTCCGCATTCCGTTTACGACTTAAAACCGCGTTCACAGTACAGTGCAGTGTATTCCTCCGCCGCTACGTTTACGACGTAAAACCGGTCCATCCGCCGTATTCCACATTCCGTTTACGACGTAAAACCGCGTTCACAGTACTGTACAGTGCAGTATTCCTCTGCCGCTACGCTTATCGTAAAACTGGTCCATCCGCCGTATTCCTGCACCGCTTACAGTTCAATACTGTATTCTTCCGCCGCTGCCGAAATAAAGCTTTTCATAGTACAGTAAATGGGTGATGCGTCGTAACCACGAAACGTCGTAACTCGAGACCGTCGTAACCCGAGGACTACCTGTACTTTACTACTGTTGTTTTTTCCCCCTCTGCTTGCTTTTGTTTTAAATGTATTTTCATTTTATGTCACTTTGATTGTTCTTTTATTATACTGTACTACTACATTCAATAAAATTAAACTCAAACTCAGAAAGTAATTGCTGAGTGTGAATCTTTAGCTGATTTACTTTTGGAGTCAGCTTGAATCAAGATGGCCGCTAATTCACAGTTTAACAGATATTGAGCTCCAGTTTGGTGTGTAAGTAGCTGAGAGTCATCCTTAACAGAAAATCTGAGCTCCAACAGATCAGGCTAATTTTCTGTTTAAAGGGTTGGACTGCAAAGCAGTCTAAAGGAATACCAAATAAAAGTATTATATCTAGAGATGTCCCAATACTAGTTTTTTTTTTTCAGACTGAGTACAGATACTTCGGTTTGGGTACTTGCTGAGCTCTTATACAGATTAGGTAATTAATTACACAATGACTTTAGAAACAAATGTATTTTATGAAGAACACCACAAACTGTCTGCTGTCTCAACATCACCTGTGTTTATCTTAAATTAACTCTAAAAAATTTTTAGTTTTTAGTTTTTGTCCTCGGTTACTTGAAAAGTGGAAAAGGAAATGACATCACCAAACACAAAAGTAGTCCCGTTAAGAAAAATCCGGAGTACAAGTACAAGTACTTGAGGTCCACACCAATGATAACTACACTTTTGTATAATTAAATAAATCTGAACAAAACAATTGTTTAGGTATTTAAAATGACATCAAACAGTTGCTTTTTATGTTAAAAAAATATTTCTTATTTAATTAAAAAATATATTTTCTACCAAAACCTCTAAATTAAAGAAATGCAAATACAATGCTCTCATTTGTCACTTATTAGTAAACATTTTTTAGTGCAACTAATGATTTATGCATTTCTCTTTCAGTCTTTTCACTGAAAAATGCTAATTAAAGCAACCTGACTGACCCTAACCAGTAAAAGGGAAAAACCACATGAACTCTAAATGACGTGCACAGTAACATGTGAGTCGTGTCTGGTTTGTGTTTTTCCATCACACACTTTTGTACGGCTTATGAAAAACACAGTTGGGCTGTTTTCTGATACCTTCTTTGCGCATCCCGACCCGGAAGCACTTCTTCAGACGACAGTACTGGCACTGGTTCCGGTGATGCTGGTCAATTTGGCATTCTCTGTTCGACCTGCACAAGTAAAAACACACAACTAAAATTAAAACAAAAGACATACAGTATTTGTAATATAATCATCATAAAATCAGCTCCCGGAGTTTTGAATATATTAGACAAGAAAGTGAAGTTTATACAGGTAGTCCTCGGGTTACGACGGTCTCGAGTTACAACGTTTCGTGGTTACGACGCATCTCCCATTTACTATGAAAAGCCTTATTCCGAGTTACGCGTTTTTACGTCATTAACGTCGTAACGCAGCGGCAGAAATATTGTACTGTATGCGGTGCAGCGGCGGAGGAATACTGCACTGTACTGTGAACGCGGTTTTACGTCGTAAACGGAATACAGGTAGTCCTCGACTTACGACGGTCTCGAGTTACGACGTTTTGCGGTTACGACGCACCTCCAATTTAAAGAAATAAAATAAAAATTATTTTGAAAATTTTATTTTGAAAAGGCGAGTTACGCAGTTTCCGGTTTTACTAGCTGCAGAGGCCACAGCTGCCCTGTACTCTCTAAAAAAGCTATGTCTGGTCCTCTGGACATTCAAAAAACAAAACAAAACTGTACATAGTACAACTTACTGTTACTGTGTGTACTGTGAACGCGGTTTTATGTCGTAAACGAATACGTACGGAGGATGGACTGAGCTGGACGGTGGTTTTACGACGTAAACGCCATAGAGAATACGGAGGAGGGACGGAGGAACGGCTTCACCAGCATACCAGTAGGTTATTAACTCTTTTTTGCCCTTCATTATGGCTCCCAAATGTATGTGGTTTTGATAATTATGTAGGGTACTGTGTTAGGATAGGCTAAGTGCTTGGTAAAATACAGTACTGTACATGTTTATGGTGCAGTATGTACGTATATTCTGACTTACGTCGAAAATCAGTTTACGACGCTGTGTAGGAACGGATCAACGTCGTAAGTCGAGGACTACCTGTATTTGTTTGCCTCCCCCACGCACTCCCCCCCTTCCCTTTTCTCTCCACTGTTATGAGTGAACTGCATGAACCAGCATGGCTGAAAAGCTACTGGAACCGTGACCTTTGTAAATCATCAGCGTTACACACCCTTGTGTTGCTTTTTACAGCCGGCTGAGTTCTGCCAACACTTCACAGAGAGCTCCTTTCAGGCCCAGATGAGAAAAAAGAGAGAAAAATACGAATAAAAGAGGTGTGTTTTCTCCTCAGAGTTAATTCAGTTTTGACGTGGAATAAACAACTGTATTTGTTGGCCGAGGGAGGACTTGGAGACGGCGCTGCAGCACGACGTTGCTGCGGTGAAGAATAATGGGAATGTTGACCTTCTGAGGCGATCCATCCTCACATGACAAACCTTCAGGGCCTCATTTCTGCTCGTTTTGTGTTTGTTGTTTTGTCTGAAGGCTGCTGGTGGGATGAAACTCAGATGGGAAGATATCATTCCTGAGCGAGAAATGTGTTTATCTGCTTTCACCATGATGAAGGGCGTGCGTTATACAAGACTTTTAAATGATCCTTTTGTACTGAATATTTCTAAAGGCATCAAAGTGTTTAGTTTGGAACTAAGGGGAAATCCCGACTGATAATAAGTTTAACAATACAGGTAGTCCTCGACTTACGGCGGTCTCGACTTACGGCGATTCGGTGTTACGAACGCATCTTATTAAAAATTTTTTTTTTTTAAATAAATAAAATTGAAAAATCTTATTTTATGTCAAGAAAGTTCATGCTTATTTATTTTATGTGTTTAAATGTTCTTGATTTTATGTGTACAGCACTTTGTTGCAGCTGTGGTTGTCTCCAGCTCCCCGGGCGCTTTCGGGCTGCTCACTGCACCACCTGGTAGGTGGTTGGGTTAAATGCAGAGACGAATTTCGTCTGTGTATGGGAAACATACGCAGGTGACAGGAATAGACATTATTATTATTATTATTATATATTATTAATTTTTTTTTTTTTTTTTTTTTTTTTCTTCTTTCGGCTTTTTTCCCTGCGTTAGGGGTCGCCACAGCGAACTGGTCGCACGAAGATTTGGCAGTTTTTACGCCGGATGCCCTTCCTGACGCAACCACAGACCACCGAGCAACCACAGCCCTCTGTGTGGAGCAGAGAGCTGATATCTAGGGTTCCCGGGGGAGCAGATGGTGTGGGTTAAGGGCCTTGCTCAAGGGCCCAGAGTGGGGCAGATGAGGGTGGAGACAAGTGTGACCATTTCACGTACCCCACCCACATCTTTGATGTTGTCGGTACCGGGGCTTGAACCGGCGACCTTCCGATCACAAGCGCACCTTCTTAACCTCTGCGCCACCACTCCCATGCACCGCTTTATAAATAAAGTATTATTATTATTATTATTACATTTAGAAGCCGATTTACGCAGTTTCCGCCAGTTTCCCGCAGTGTCCGCCAGTTTTCCGTTAGCTTCGATGCTCCGCCTGGCAGCCTCAGATGTTGGTGGGACCCGGAGCTAACATGCTAACACCAGCCCCACCGGGGACACGGAGCCAACGGGCGGTGGAGATGCCTGCTGCGGCCGGGAGCTAACATGTTAACGTGGAGAAATGGCTTCACAAGCTCCCAGTAAGTTATTAACTCTTTTTACCTTCATTATGGCCCCAAATGTATGGAGCTAACATGCAGTTACAAACAGTTTGGACCGCGTGAAGCAGCTGGAAGCTGCAGAGCTCGGAGGTGCAATGAGCTAACATGCTAACAGACATGCTAACAATTTTTTTTCCTTCATTATAGCTCCAAATGTACTGTATGTGTTTTTTGATAATTATGTAGGGTACTGTGTTAGGATAGGCAAAGTGCTTGGTAACTGTACAGTACTGTACGTACTGTACGTGTATAAGTGGCGGCAAGTGTGTTTTCCGACTTACGGCGATTTTCGACATGCGAACGGCCGTAGGAACAGAACTCGTTCGTAACTCGAGGACTACCTGTACACTTGAAACCACTTTAAAGAGCTAAATAAGTGTTTTGATCGCCGCCTTCCTTTTAATTCAAGATGGCCGCCCCAGCCATTTGTCGCAGGCACACGACGATCAGATTATCAGTTGAGGATGACTCTCAGCTACTGACACACAAAACATGAACTGGGGA
>JBBPBX010011586.1:0-55647 GCA_038048925.1 Garcialebias charrua | reverse complement strand
ACCTTTGGCTGTTCCTCTTTTACTTTTGACTGCTCTTCTTTAATCTTAGGATGTTCATTTTTAACCTTTGGCTGTTCTTCTTTAACCTTTGGCTGCTCTTCTTTAATCTTTGGCTGCTCTTCTTTAATCTTTGGCTGCTCTTCTTTAATCTTTGGCTGCTCTTCTTTAATCTTCGGCTGCTCTTCTTTAATCTTCAGCTGTTCCTCTTTAACCCTCGGCTGCTCCTTTTTAATCTTCGGCTGCACCTCATTTGGCAGCCGTGACAGCCTCCAACAGTTCTTCTTATTCTTGGGGGCTGTTTTGAAACGGTCTGTTTTGTCCTGCGGTCTTCAGGTCTTCGGGTCTTGGTCTTCGGGTCTTGGTCTTCGGGTCTTGGTCTTCGGGTCTTGGTCTTCAAGTCTTGGTCTTCGGGTCTTGGTCTTCGGGTCTTCGGGTCTTGGTCTTCGGGTCTTGGTCTTCGGGTCTTGGTCTTCGGGTCTTGGTCTTCGGGTCTTGGTCTTCGGGTCTTGGTCTTCGGGTTTTGGTCTTGGTCTTCAGGTTTTGGTCTTCAGGTCTTGGTCTTCAGGTTTTGGTCTTCAGGTCTTGGTCTTCAGGTTTTGGTCTTCAGGTCTTGGTCTTCAGGTTTTGGTCTTCGGGTCTTGGTCTTCGGGTCTTGGTCTTCGGGTTTTGGTCTTGGTCTTCAGGTTTTGGTCTTCAGGTCTTGGTCTTCAGGTTTTGGTCTTCAGGTCTTGGTCTTCAGGTCTTGTTCTTCGGGTCTTGGTCTTCGGGTCTTGGTCTTCGGGTCTTGGTCTTTGGGTCTTGGTCTTCAGGTCTTAGTCTTCAGGTTTTGGTCTTCAGGTCTTGGTCTTCAGGTCTTGTTCTTCGGGTTTTGGTCTTCAGGTCTTGGTCTTCAGGTTTTGGTCTTCGGGTCTTGGTCTTCGGGTCTTGGTCTTCGGGTTTTGGTCTTGGTCTTCAGGTTTTGGTCTTCAGGTCTTGGTCTTCAGGTTTTGGTCTTCAGGTCTTGGTCTTCAGGTCTTGTTCTTCGGGTCTTGGTCTTCGGGTCTTGGTCTTCGGGTCTTGGTCTTTGGGTCTTGGTCTTCGGGTCTTGGTCTTCGGGTCTTGGTCTTCGGGTCTTGGTCTTCAGGTTTTGGTCTTCAGGTCTTGGTCTTCAGGTTTTGGTCTTCAGGTTTTGGTCTTCAGGTCTTGGTCTTCAGGTCTTGGTCTTCAGGTTTTGTTCTTCAGGTCTTGTCTTCAGGTCTTGGTCTTCGGGTCTTGGTCCTGATGAAGGACCGGTTTTTCTTGAACTGGCGGCCATTTTGTTCTAAAATCTCTGTAATTTTCCGTTGTGGCCCCTCAGCATCATGGATCCTCCACCGTGCGCCGTCCTTGAGCTGTTGGTGCAGAAAAGCTCGACTTTGGTTTTGAACGTCCGCAGAACATTTTCCCTGAAGATCTCTGGTTTGTCCAGGTTCTCTCAGGTGAAGGTCCGTTCTGTTTTATTCCTTCTTGGTCTCGGGCCGTAAAGTTCTGCTTGGTTCAGTGTTTGGTACCGGTAGACCCCCGACGGTTCCAGATCGCTCTTCAGGTTTTTGACTTCTCGTCAGTTTTCTTTCCTCCACGTTCAGGGAGGTTCTTTGGCTCCATGTTTGGTAAGCTTCTGGATAACGTAGTCCACTGTAGAACCAGGACTACAGAGGTCTTAGACCCTTTGGAGGTCTTGTTTTCTGACAAGACCTTCTGGTGTCCTCAGACTGCTCCTTTGAGAAACAGGAAACCTCAAGTCCTCGCTGGTGTTTACTTCCTGTCACATGACCACTCAGGTTAATTGAAGTCAGGAGGGTCAGAATGTGTTTCTCACTAATATGTTTATGAAGAATTCACACTATTGATCCTCTTTGTATTTATTATTCTGGGTTCTTTACCTCTTCCATACGCTCTTCGGCATATTTCTCGTTCCACAGTTTTTGTGCCATTTCTACAAATCATACATAAATGTTCAGCTCATTCAGGAGAACGGTGCTATGACTTTTGGTGCAACTTTAGCTTTTTGAAATATTTAGTCTTTTGAAATATTTAGCCTTTTCTTGCTCATAGAAAATGAACAGAGCTCATTTTTCATCCTTCAAATCTTTAGATCTTTTACAACCTTTTACGGCTCTGCTAACTTTAACATTTTTGTGCTTCTAACTTCTGCTAATTTCATCTTATGCCCCTTTCAGCGTATTTCTGAAAGTCAGCTTTTTCTGCAATTTCAGCTACTATTTAGCTGTTTTATGCTCATTTTAGCTTTTTCAGCCAATTCCACTTTTTTTGCACTCAATTCAACCTTTTTCAGCAAAAAAAAATAATGCTTTCTCAACTTCCCTCTGGTATTTTGGCTTATTTTATCTTATTTAGCTACTGGTCAGCTGTTTTTATGCTAATTTCAGCATTTTTCAGGTAATTTCAACATCCTGTGCTCCTTTCTGTTTCTTTCAGCCTAAAAAGGCACAATTGTGCTCTCTTCATTCACTTCCTTCTGGTAATTTAAGCTTACCGTATTTCTGCTTCTTTAGCTACTATTCGGCTGTTTTTTTTCCCCCTTCAAATTTCTGCTTCCTTCAAATAATTTCCACTTTTTTTGTGCTCATTTCTGCTTCTTTCCACATAATTAGGCAAACTTTCTTTCTTCTTCTGCTACTTTAAGCTTGCTCTACCTTTTCAGCTACTGTATTTTTTTTTACTTACTGGTAATTTTAGCTGTTTTCAGGTAATTTTTGCTCCTTGCTGTTTTTTTTCCTGCTAGTTTAAAAATTGTTTCTGCCTTTTCAGCGATTCAGTTTCTCTAGTTTACCTTAAATGTGTTTTCCTCATTGTTTAATTTTTTAATAATTTGCTCTTTTGCAACAGATGTAAAAAAAATGTATCTTTCTCCATTGTGTTGAAACCTCTGGTTCTGGTACCGGTGAGGTCCGTGTTCATGTTTGTTCCGACACTGACCCAGAATGTTTTTGACCACAGGACCCTGCTGAGTAACGGGATGGAGCGAGCCAAGCTGAAGCCCCTCCCTCCACCAGGCGGCGCCGACCACCTCCCCCCCAGCTTCTCCCTGGTTCTGGTGGGTTTCAGTAAAGGCTGCGTGGTTCTGAACCAGCTGGTGCACGAGCTCCCCGGGGCCCGCTCGGACCCGCGGACGTCGCCCTTCGTGGAGCGCATCTCGGACATGTTCTGGCTGGACGGGGGCCACCCGGGCGGCAGCGAGACCTGGGTGACGGACCGGGCGGCGCTGACGGAGCTCGCCGCCAGTGGCGTGTCGGTCCACGCCCACGTGACCCCGTACGAGGTGCGCGACCCGATGCGGGCCTGGGTGGGTCGCGAGCACGATCACTTCATCAGAACCCTGGAGGAGCTGGGGGCCTGTCCCAGCAAGAAGCTGCACTTTGAGGACGAGGCCCCGTCCATCCAGAACCACTTCAGGGTCCTCCTGGAGTTCTGAGCTGCGGCTGTTTGATCCTGAACCACTTCAGGGTCCTCCTGGAGTTCTGAGCTGCGGCTGTTTGATCCAGAACCGGAGGTGTAAACGCCCACATTCTTTACATCCTGCACTTTAGACGCCGGAGCCTTGTGTCACATCGACGCTTCGTTCAGTTTATTTCTGCTTCTTCCTGTCGCAGCTCAGTCAGACCGGACCTCCGGTTCTGGTTGTTAAAAAAGAAAAAGAAAAGTGAGTTTCTGCTGAATGTAGCTTCAGATCCATTCCTTTGAGCTCGTGGACAGAAAGACGGACGGGACAAAAGACAGAAGTCTGCATGTTCTCTACAACCTTTAATCAGCTGCTCCAGTTGCCATGACAACACGTTGGCTTGATTATTTTTTTTTTCTAACAGAATGTTTTAAAATATAAAATAAAATAAAATGTCTGCTCATGTCTGGTGTGACCATCAGTCCAACAGAACCATCAACGGAACATCGAGCAGAGGACGAGACGAGCGTGACGGGAGACGCCTGTCCCTGCTCACAAAGCCCGCCGTGTCCCCCGCCGAGGACAAACAGTGGTTCTGTTTGGCGCCTCAGAACCAGAGCGGGAACGTTGCCGCAGCGCTCCGGGACAAACGCAGTGTTGAGGTCACGCACGAGAGAAAATAAAATTAAGAATCAAGTCAAAATGAACAGAAATAAATATATTAGGACATAATCCGGATTAAATTTATTCTGACGTCAGAAACGTCTCAAACTTTCTGTCCAACGTCCTCTGCCTTCATCAAAGCAACACCTGCTCAAAAACGTCCAACTGTCCTGAGAGACCCGTTCATCAGGACCAGAGTTTCCTGATCGCTTCTTCACTTCTCTGCACCGCCTCAACTTTACTTCAGGTTTCACCATCTGACGCTTCCTGTTTTAAATTATCAGCCGTCTGTCGTCAGAATCAGCCGTTTACAAAACACAAAGAGCATTATTTACAGAAAATATAAATCAACACTTAAATAATAATAATTCTATGACAGAATAAAAGAGAGAGAGAGAGAGAGAGCGGCCCTGAGATGAAAACAGGAAGAGACCAGACCCCCTGACCACACACACACACACACCCTTTGTTCGTGGCTTCTCTTTAAGTGCTAAAAAAAACAGCTCTGCTATAGGAACCACAGATCTATAGGAACCAGATCTGCTATAGGAACCACAGATCTGCTATAGGAACCACAGCTCTATAGGAACCAGATCTGCTATAGGAACCACAGATCTATAGAAACCAGATCTGCTATAGGAACCACAGATCTATAGAAACCAGATCTGCTATAGGAACCACGGCTCTATAGGAACCAGATCTGCTATAGGAACCACAGATCTATAGAAACCAGATCTGCTATAGGAACCAGATCTGCTATAGGAACCACAGATCTGCTATAGGAACTACAGCTCTATAGGAACCAGATCTGCTATAGGAACCACAGATCTATAGAAACCAGATCTGCTATAGGAACCACAGCTCTATAGGAACCAGATCTGCTATAGGAACCAGATCTGCTATAGGAACCACAGCTCTATAGGAACCACAGATCTATAGGAACCAGATCTGCTATAGGGACCACAGATCTATAGGAACCAGATCTGCTATAGGAACCACAGATCTATAGGAACCAGATCTGCTATAGGAACCACAGATCTATAGGAACCAGATCTGCTATAGGAACCACAGATCTATAGGAACCAGATCTGCTATAGGGACCACAGGTCTTACTTTTAGTCGATTAAATAAAACGAGTTCTGACTTCGACCCTGAGCTACGGTCAAACCCGTCCTGTCAGAACCAGGCGGACCTCAGGAAGGTTCTGCGGGTCAATAAGGACACTGCGGTCACACTTCCTGCTTCCAGGATCACTTCCTTGGCTTAAGGCAGAGGTTAAAGGTCGTTCAGAACCCGGGCCTTCATCAGAACTTGAGGAGAATCAAACACTTGTGGTTACAGTGGGGGATCATTAACTGGTTTTCTTTGGCTCTTGTGGTCCATGGTCTGACATCAAAGCAGGTTAACGTAAAGTTTTCTGTCATTAAAAGGATTTAAAATTGTCCCTCGGGCTGGACCCGACCCGACCCGTCTCCTCCCGTCGTCAAACGTCTCCGTCTCCGGGCGCCTCCTCCTCCAGGCGGGACTTCTTGGCGTGAGAGTGGGACGAGTCCAGGAAGTTCTCCTTGTCCTCGGGGTCTTCCAGTTGGGCCGCCCACTTGGCGCCACAGCTCCTCTCTCTGACGGGCCGGGCCGGGACCGGCTCCGGGCTCAGGTACAGCTGCTGGTGCCACAACCAGGGGTGGCTGAGGCACTCGGCGGCGCTCGGCCTGTCCCTGCGGTCAGAGACAACAGAACCGTCAGAACCACCACAGATCATCTGCTGCCACGAGAGGCGGGCTGTCACTGTTAGCAAAATATCTCCTGCAGCACGGGACGGCGGTGATTACTGGATCTCTGAGTTAAGATGGCTGCCACAGCTAATGGACTTCAGCAAACACTAAAGAGGAACGTTGGCTAAACGTTTGTAATTAACTCAGGATCTGGATCAATAAACATAAAGAATCGATGCATAAAAGACCTCAGGCTGCTGAACTGGAATTAGCATAATGCTAACTTAACATTAAAACTGCCATAGGAAGGCTAACGGGATTAGCATCGTGTTGAAAATGTTCACAAATAAATGTTTTAAAATATCTTAATGATGTCATAATGATCTCAGGTGTTGCTCAGAGACCGGTAAGATCCAGAGTTCAGTGAATTTGACTGCAGCATATTTATACTACAGGAAACTACGGCAGCTCTGCTGGGACAAACTGCTCCACCGCAGCTCACTACTTCAGATGAGATAGATCAGAGTGATGTTTTAAAAAATGATTTTTAATGAAAACTCCAGGTCAGGACGGTAGTTTGATGTTCAAACTGGACCCGACTGGACTCAGCTTTTCTGTCGGACCCCCTGAAACAAAACTGGAACTCACTCCGGAGCTTTGACCAGCAGCTTGCGGATGAAGTCCACGGAGAGCTCGGAGACCCTGGAGAAGGACTCGCTGCTGTAGTCCACGTTGACCTGGGACACGTTCAGGTACGTCTCCTGCTTGTCGTCTCCGGCGAACGGAGACTCGCCCGTCACCAACATGTAGGCGATGACGCCGACGCTCCTGAGCGGGACAAACAGAAGAGTCAACTGGACCGCCGGCGCCGGACTGACATGCAGTGGGTCTGGACTTGTAAACACGTGAACGAGGCTCAAACTACAAGGGTCAGGCTGCGGTTCTAGAGGGTTTACTGTGGATGTGGGTCCTGCGGGGGTGGCCTCGGGCCCGGTTCTGGGAGCATGGACTCACCACAGGTCAGTCGCTGTTGTGATGGGCTCATAATTCAGAACCTCTGGAGCTGAAGAGACAAAAACCAACATGAGAGATCCAGACACGCTCCTGGACTGAGCTGCAGGCGGGAGAGTCTTACCCACGTACTCCGGCGTGCCGATGATCTCCCGCAGCTCTCCGGCCCCACTCAGACGGCGCGCCAGGCCGAAGTCCACGATCTTAATGTCCCCGGGAGGAGACAGGTGGGTCAGCAGGATGTTCTGGGGCTAAGAAGAGACGGCACCGATGATGAAATGTGGACCCACCCCGACACTGAATGGACAGCAGCTCACAGAAACACGGGACCCTCTTACAGCGCGATACAAAACGAAGGCCCGCGGACCAGAACCAAGTCTCACCTGGACCCAGACTGTCTGTTAAACCTCATCGGGTTCAATACTTTCAGATTCATGTAGCAGGAAGTGTCTGCATCGCCTGGTTGCTCATTAACTCCGGGTGACCTCCCACAGATTATAACTAATCTGGATTATTTATGGTTTTATCAGATCAAAACTGGAGGTTGGTCTTTCACAAGCTCTTTATCACAACTTACACAATAAACAAACTGATTATTAAAATAAATAAAGGTACCCCGGCCGAGATTTGAACTGGCGACCTTCTCGCTGAGAGGCAGCGACTGAGCCACCGAACTCGAAGGTTCAGAACCGAAATACAAACGGTGTCGTGAAAAAGAAAGTTGAGTTTGTGAATGTGTGGTGTGAGCGTGCGACACCTTCAGGTCCAGGTGGACCAGGTTGGTCTGGTGGAGCTGGTGGACCCCCTCCAGGGTCTGTCTGATCAGACGGGTGACCTGGGCCTCGGGCAGCAGCTCCTCGGACACACACAGGTCAAAGATCTCTCCCCCCGCTGCGCTGCAGGGAGGAAACAGGGCGGTTAGGAGGCCCTTCTGGAGCTTTTATTTTGAAAGACAGAGCAGCTTTAATTGTGAAAGATGGCGTTGAGGACAAGAGCAGTGAGATTTATTAAACCGTGCGAGTCTTCATGCATCGGACTTTCAGTGAAGTGAGCGCGGCTGCTCGGAGCCCCGCCCCCTCAACACTGAACACGACTGAATCAATGGACTTGTGTCAGAGACAGGAAGTAAAATGTGATTCACGAGTTCAGCTCCTCCTGGTCCCGCTCTGTAACGCTGGGACCAATTCAGTGAGGAGGTCCAGAAGAATCAAAACCAGGTTTCTTCATGGACCAGCAGGTCCGTGTGATCCTAGAGAACTCGCTGCTTTCGGTTCTTGGGAGGCGCGTAAATGTACCGTATTTCCCGGTGTATAGGTCGCACCTTTTTATGTTTTTTTTCAAGGCCTGCAACCTATACACCAGTGCGACCTATTTATGGAATTTTTCCACATTTTTAGACCAATTTTTGCCTCAGTTATGACCGTTTTTCACTTTGGCAGAAAATGGTGCATTACCACTTTCGGCCGCTAGGGGACACTTCCAGAGGAGTACACCGACCGTTTCCAGCTCATGTGTCCGAAAAAAAAGCTCCTCTGCTTGGACTGACTCTGTCGGCCTCCTCGTCTGGAGGTAACTTCTGTTAGCTCTGTTTGTTTGCAAGATAAATGGTAAATGGTAAATGGAGCTTATTAATATAGCGCTTTCTAGCCCCCTGTGAGGAGCCCCAAAGCGCTTTACAATACCAACCATCCACCCATTCATTCAGACATTCATACACCGGTAGTGGTAGCCTGCCTTGCAAGGCGCCATCCAGACCTACCGGGAGCAATTTGGGGTTAAGTGTCTTGCCCAGGGACACAACGACACATGGTGGGCGGATGCGGGATTCGAACCTCCAACCTTCCGATCGGGGGTCGACTGCCATTACCACTGTGCCACGGTCGCCAGATAAGTCAAGAACCACTCAGCAGATTTTTCTGAAACTTACAGAATGTAATCACAGTATGGACATTTACAAGTGAGTAGCTTTATTAGATGTTTGAGATAAAAATTAAAAAAACGATCTTTTAGTAGCATTAGCTTCAGTTAGCTTCTGGTTTTATTTCTGTTTACGTTATAATAGCTTCGAAACCAATCGGTGTATATTTTTTCTGCTTACAGAGTGTAATTATATGAGCTTTAATGTACTTAACTATGGCCTGGAGGAAAAATTTGAGATGAAATTCGATTTTTTATTCGTGTTTTCAGAGACGGACTCTCCTGTGGCAGACATTAGCAGCAGAGCTAAACACTCGGTCCATATTGCCGGGTTGACTCAGCGGTGACGCGTTACGTCGGCGGTGACGTAGGTGCGACCTATAAACCGGTGCAACTTATTTATGGATTTTTCCAAATTTTTGGCAATAATTTGAACAGTGCGACCTATACAACGGAAAATACGGTACCGTATTTTCCGCCTGAAAAGTCGCACCTTTCTATAAGGCGCATTGTCCAATTATTGGCAAAAAATTGGAAAAATCCATAAACATGTTGCACCTTTATTTAAGTCGCATCTATTATGAGTCACCGCGACGCGTCAGCGCGTCATTTGCCCTGCTGAAAATGGCGGCCACAGAAGCATGCACGGAAGGACTTTTAACAAGATTAACATGGTAAAAACAATTATTTGTCTGCTGAAAATTATAGCAAAGATGTGTCTTAGCTTAACCATTCTTTAATAAATTCACGTAATGGTCAAATATGCTGGATTTAAATTGTTTCGCTTTGACGTCTTTCAAACGGTCGCACGCGCTGCGAAAATAAATTGTAAATAAATTGAATTTTAGCTCAAACAATTCCAACAGCTAATAATTTGTAAATGACCACCAAGTAATTACTTTCTGTAAGTTTAAAGAAAATCTGTCTGGTAGTTTATGAGTTATTTAGACAAATAGTACCAGGAAAAACAACGAAGCTAACTGCAACACATTTACGGCTATAAAACATCGAATTTTATCTCAAACAACTCATAAAGCTAAACAGTTTGTAAATGTCCATCTAGTGATTACTTTCTGTAAGTTTGATCAAAATCTGTCCTGTGGTTCTTGACCTATTTTGCTACCAAACACTGAGCTAACAGTAAGTTCTTACCTCCAGAGCAGGAGGCCGGGCAGCGACAGAGTCAGTCCGACCAGAGGAGGCTCTCGTCAGACACATGAGGTGGGAACGGTCATGTACCCTAGTGGACAAAAGTGGTACTGCACCATTTTTTTGCCAAAATGAAAAACTTTCATATCTGAGCCAAAAATTGGTCTAAAAATATGGGGGAAAATCCATAAACAGGTCTCACCTCTCTATAAGTCGCAAGGCATGCAAATTAGGCAAAAAGGTGTGACTTATAGACCGGAAATACGATACCCTCAGCTTCCCAGAGTCTCCTGGACTCGAGTTCCTCTGGACCTCTTCGGGTTCTAAGGTGTGGAATCTGGACCGGGTCACTTTCAGTAAACCGCGTGGGTTTTGTTCTGGTTCTGTTCTTTTTTTCTCCTTCCAACACATTGAGGTGAGCATGTAACGCCAAAAATACACTACACGCGTTGCGGCTCCGCCCCGCTCCGGTCCGACCTCCGCAGCAAATACGCACCCTTTATAATCAATGACAGAATTTACACTGGCTCCGCACGGCGGCGGCGAGCTGCGGAGAGCGGACGGCAGTCCGTCAAAATTAGAAATTTTTCTATTTCTGCCGGACGCCGGAGCTGTGCCGGAGTCAACTTTTGAAGATTACGTCGCACCAACAGGAAAAGGAACGAGCACAACTTCCGTATTTACAAAATAAAATCACCACGGGCGGACTAATCCTAGCTCTATACGGATTTATTTGTACAAAAATGCTGTCAAACTATCATTTATGACTACGCCTACAAACGCAATACAAGAAATAAAAAGAAATACAAGAAATAAATAAAGTATTTTATTCTGAAATGTAATACATCACTTCCTGTTGCTCAAACCATGTCCTGTAGCTCATTTACGAGAGAAGATCAAGGCAGCAGTATCTACAGTTGTTCTCTTTCTTCCACCGAGTGAATTGTTTTGTTCTGACTTACTTATTTATCACTTGATTTATCGCGCGATCTCGCAATTCCCGCGCATGCGTCTCGGAGCGGCGCATCCACTCGGACCTGAGCTGAGCGCAGGTAATGGAAATTGGACTCGCACAGCTGCGACCTGTGGAGCGGGGCGGAGCGGAGCCGCGTGTAGTGTATTTTTGGCGTAAGTCAGATCCAATTGAACCGGTTCTGACCCGTTTGTTTTAAACAGAACTGCGTTCTCGGACCGAGCCTCAGAAGAACCACACTCACTACTCCAGGATGAGGATGATGTCGTGGTCGGTCTCGTGCGCGGCGTGCAGGTTGACGACCCGCGGGTTGTTCCGGGCCAGCTCCAGGACGGCCATCTCGTGGACCGCCTCGCCCCGGCAGTCCCGCCCTCGACGCCTCTTCCGTAGGAACTTGGCGGCGAACGCCTTCCCCGAGGTTTTCTCCACGCAGCGCTTCACCACCGCGAACTTCCCCCTGAGGAAACAAAATATTTCAAAACAAACTCCAGAACTTTTATTCACGTTTTTTATCCATTAAATCTGGTCTTGGCGAATAGTTGACCCGTAGTTTAGTTTTACGTTTAATTACATAAATGTGGTTCTGAAAACGCAGCAGAACATCAGGACCGAACGTTTCCTCCTGACACCTCTCGTCGTTTACCGGTAATAACTTTGTTCTTTAAACATTTTATTTTGTTATAATAAAACACGAAGGTCTCGTTAACCGTTAATGAACCATCAACGTTAACACTCAGTATGTTTGTGGCTCCTCAGACTGAAGAAGTCCTTTGGATGAAACGTCTCAGCAAAAAAAAGAAACCGTCCAGATGACCTGACTGAACATTGTTGGAGTTTTAATCTGGATTATTCTTTAACGTTAACAGAATTTTTTTCAGGTTTTGTGAACACGACTTTAAACTGATTTAAGAATTTAAACATTATGAAGTTTATTTTAGGTTTTCTTCTGAAATAAACCCTGGAAGTTAAACAATATTCTGTCGTGTGTCAGAATGAAAATACATTAAAACTTATTTTATTAAGGCTTTAATCGCCGTGTTGGGGACGACTCTCAGATACTACCACAGCAAAACGTAGCTCTATATCCAATACTAAATGAGCTAGAGTCAGCTGGATGTGGCGGCCATCTTGAATCAGGTCTACAGTTGTGGATGCACGATATTTTACTAACAGACCAACGCAGACACAGCATCTTCAAATATTTCTATTAATGAAGGGCAGTTAGGTTTTAAACAACATAAACGTTGTTTCGACCGAGTTGCTGTCCTTCCAGCATAGACCTTGGCTCACTGTCATGTTATCTCAGGGACTGTGTCACCAATCTGGGGGTGAAGTTTGAGTCTGATTTTAAATTTGATAAACAGATAAGCAGTGTTGTTCAGAAAAGTTTTTATCAACTTCGACAAATAGCTAAAGTGAAACCAATCCTAGCAAGACCTGACTTGGAGAAATTAATCCACGCTTTTATCACAGCTCATCTTGACTAATGTAATGCAGTAGCCGTGTTTCCATCAAGGTTTCTTGATGCGCATTTTGAAGTATCGCATCAGAAAAGCTGAATGGAAACGGCACGATTCGAATTAACTTCCTCTAATTCTCAAAAAGTTGATACGCTCGCTTGAGGTGGTTTTGGGGTTTTTCAAATCAGACGATGCGCAAAACGAGATTGAAACAGATTTGCCGACTCAGTTCTGACGTAGCGAACATTTACTTCACGTGACTTCGTCTCCGGACAACATGTAACATCGCTAAAACTAGTTGGCATGACAGAATAAATACAACTTGCCCGATAGCAACACATACCTGAAATATTCTCTCCATTTTGCCGAGATGTGTGGTCGGGTCCTGTTTTCAACCGCTACTTCCTGTTTACTGTAGACATGCGTAACGCTGACGTCTGACGTAATGACGCTGACGTCTGACGTAATGACGTCTGACGTAATGCCACTTTGCGTGGCCTGGTGGATGCGCTTCAAGCCAGTTGATGGAAACACTTCTGATTCGCATTAATTTTTATTTACATTTTTGCAAAATTTCAAAAATGTGCTCAAAATTCGAATTGAAAATAGATGGAAACACGGTTACTGTATGTAGGCATCAGCCAGACCTCTCTCGCCCGTCTGCAGCTCGTGCAGAATAGAATATCTCTTTTAAAAACACACTTTTATTCCTTGGCTTTTAACACGTGATCTTATCTTTTGTGGCATTTTAACTCACAAGCAGTGAGACTGGTATATGTATTTTTGATTTTTGTATGCTTTGTTTTTTATCGTTTTAATTAATTTGTCTTTTGCGTTATTGTGCAGCACTTTGGTTAACCCTGTGGTTTTTAAAATGTGCTATAGAAATAAAGTTGATTGATTGATTGATAAACAAACAACCTGCTGCATTGAGAATAAAAAAACAGTTTCAGATTAAAGTTAAGCTCCTCTCGTCCCAGCAGCTTTAAAAATGACACCAATCAACAAAGTTCATACTCAATCATCCAAGTGTCAAATCCAACATTTCTCAGTCGGGTCATCTGGACAGTTTCTTTTTTATAGACGTATAACAAATTTACATTCGTAATATACATCATACAAAAAAAAGCAATCCGAATACATGTACATGTACTACATAAAGTGGGATATTGGGATCACACAAACCAGTTATTTTTTAAATCAAATATACTGAAATTCTGGGACCTTGTAACATTTAAAACTGTACAATTCATGTTTAAGGTCAGAAATCCTCAACTTCCACCCAATATACAGAAAATGTTTTGTGACAGAGAGGGGGGTTATAATTTACCGTAAGAGGTGAAGGACATTTTAAAAAACAATGTACAGTATTAGAACAACCAGGAAGAGTTTTTGTTTGTCGGTGTGTGGAGTAAATGTATGGAATGGATTGAATGAAGAATTTTTAAAAAGTACAAATATAAACTAGCTTAAAAAACCCTGATGCATGCTCAATAATCCAGGTAGAAAAATCTTTAAACAAAAAAAGCTAAGTCTGGTCCTCAGGAAAAAAAAAAAAAAAAATTGTAGAAACGTTTCGTCTTTCGTCCGACTCTAGCTCATTCAGTATTGGATATAGAGCTACGTTTTGTCGTCAGACTGAGGAAGTCTTTCGGACGAAAGACGAAACGTTTCTACAATTTTTTTTTGCTTTTTGTTTTGTTTTTGTTTTTTAATGTCCAGAGGACCAGACTTAGCTTTTTAGATAGCTTAAAAAACGATTTAAAAAGGAGCTTATTTCAAAATCTGTTCTATAAGATGAGTGTTTTAAAGTCTATAAATGCTCTTGATGATATAAATAGTGTTTAAATAATTGTATATCTTTAAATATCATGTAAAGTGGAAACAAGTTGTCTCGTTTTGGTATTTTGACAGTTACTTGATTATAAATTTATGAGTATGAAAGGGGCAGGACATTATAAGATATTGTATCTTCTACCTTCTCCTTTTCGAACAGAAAACATAAAATTTGCATGAAACTTGGGCATAATTATTTGTATTAACTTTATTTTTTTAAGTTGTGTTATCCTATTTTATTTATTTTTCTTTCTTGTCTTTTTTGTCTGTTCGAAATACACAAAATAAATCAATAGAGACGTTTCACCCTCTATCCTGAGGGCTTCATCAGTCAGAGGAGTTCCAGTAAACTGTTTCCCCACCACTTAAGCTAGATTCATACTTGACGCGCCGCGCAGCGCGCGAGGGTGCGCGCTCCAAAAGTGACGCAATTTCACAGTCCCCGCCCCTGCGCGTTGGCCCCGCGCAGGGGATTAGCGCGTGCCGTGCACCTCTGAATTTTTGAAACTCCGCAAGCCCTGCGCGCGCGCGGTGGGCGCTACGATTTGATTGACAGGTCCTCACCGACAGCCTTCACCCTCTTCACGCCGGAGCCTGCAGCTGTTTGCGCCGCTGTGGTCGTGGAGACGGAGTCGCGACGCATGGAGGAATGTTTTGTGACACAAAATGTATTAAATTATCCTTCATTCCTGATCTGGAGTCGGACTTTTCTTTTGTTTTTTCGCCAAAAGTCACGTGATCGCTTTCTCCTCCGCTGACTCCATGCATTAAAACCGCAAATAAAGACAACAGTTCAGCACGCGAGCAGAAAGCTATTTGTTTTTGTTGTGTGACGTCAAACAGTTCTTCTTCTACGGTAGATTTCTTCTTCTACACCTTTCTTGCAACATATGCACAGGTTTTAGAGGGTACTGCCTTCTGCTGGTCCGTAAAAGAACAGCACTTTGCCATGCGCCGCCGTGCGACAACTATAAACACCGAGGCGACACTGTAAACGCATTTTGCTGCACGGCACAGTGCACGCGCAGCGCGCGCGCTCCAGCCTGCGGACCAAAGCGCGAGTCTAACTCAGCCTTGAAGGTGTTTACTGCTTGGTGGCGAAACCGTTTACTGGAACTCCTCTGACTGATGAGGCCCTCAGGATGGAGGGCGAAACGTCTCTATAAAAAAGAAACTGTCCAGATGACCCGACTGAGAATTATTGGACGAGTCATTGTTTAAAGTAAATCCTGACAAAATAATTTATCACTTCTAATCTGTTTTTACGACGACTAATGAACTTGTTTATTCTTGTTTATCAGTTTTGAGGCCGCTGAATCTAATTCCTGCGTTTTATCAAACGCCCAGCAGTTCTTTTGGACCGGCCCGTGTTTGAAACAAAGCTTCAAGCTCTAGTTTCTGTTTGAGATGTGGTTCCGGTCACAGCGGGGCGAGCTATTAAAGGTAACGAGGTTTCACCACGCTGTTTCCTGTTTCTGACACGAACAAAGTTCTTCTTTTCTGAAGGTCCGTTTCCCACGCGGGCCCGTTCCCTTCTTCCTCCTGACTGATCGCGATGCGTCACCTCGAACACACCTGAGCGTGTTGCAGCTTGGACACGCACACAAACACATGACAGGTGTCTTGCTGCGTCACCGTGGTTACGGAGCACAGTCCAAGGTCCAAACGTGGCCGTCGACTCCAGCACGTCTGAGCAGAGTCGTCCAAGGTTTAAATGCATTCGTGGGAGGAAAAAGTCACAGGGTTTTACAGAACACATAAAACAATAAAAGACTTAAAAACTAAAGAACATCACGGGTTTAAAGGTGGAATAAAATAGTCCAAATGTCCCTGAGCACTGTATGGTCTGCCCTTCAGGTTGACTTTAATCTATATCCAACATGTTTCTCACTTCTAAAGGTTGATGGACCCCAGATAGTTTGTGAAAGAACTCTGACCCTTCCCACACTGATGGGCAGCAGCTTGTCTACCGGTCATTGCTGGTGTCTGTCCGCCTTGGCGTTGTGCTAACACACCTGTCTGCTCAGGAGCAGCAAAAAAAAAAAAAAGGGTTTTGTTCTATAAATAACTACACATAGGACCTGTTGTGTGTTTTTGGACACTACAGGTTAGATGTGAGAAGGTTCAGAACCTGGTGAAGACCTGATTAGTTTTGATTAGTCCTGATATGAGGGTCCAAAATCTAAAAACTTTATCAAGATTGTTAATCAAAAATACAATGAAAAAATACCCGGATTAAGATAAATGAACAGAACTACTCTCACCTCCCCAGCTCTCCAGTGACGTCATAGACGCTCTCCAGCGGCTCCGGGCTGATCCGGGTCTGGGTTTCCCCCAGCAGCCCGGCGGGCAGACCGCTTCGGCTGTCCAGCCGCCTCCGGGACATCATCCTCCCGTCTTCACTTCCTACCAGCTAAACCTCGGTCTGACCCGCCTCGGCTTCTTCCTTCTTCTGCGAGTTTAAAATAGGAGAAGTAAGCCAAGTGACGCCGGCTAACATGCTCGTGTTTAGTGTTTAGCTAGTTTCTCCGGTTAGCTCAACGGTCGCTAAAGTTCGACGACTCCCCCCGGTCCGAAACAGCAAAGAAAAGTAACGTAGACCAGTTTTACTCGGCTCAGCCTAAAACAATCGACTAAAACTCTAAGCGTGGAAGTAATTCCATCACATAAATGACCCAAACTTCTGCCGAGGGCGACGATAAATCCGTTTATCCGGAGCGTTTTCGATCATTTTTACATCCCTCTCTGTTTTAGTGTTTGACACTGAGAGGACACGTCACTATGCGGCGCATGCGCACTGCCGAGTTTGGATAAAACCCGGAAATAGTTTGAAGCAAAAACTAAACAACCTTTTAAGATAATAAAACTAAGTTTAAATCATAATCCAACAAACTAATTCCACCTTTGTTTGAATAAGTTTGTTCTTGGTATCGCACAAATACTTAATGCCATTGTTTTGTTGTGTTTACATCAATTTAAACACTTCTTTGAAATAAAGTTCAAAATTTTTTTTACATACATTAACCAGACGAAGTTTTTTAAACTAAAATGAGTTTGTCTTCGGTTTCTGTTTTATCTTAAGATTTTTATTGCAGAATTTTAAGGCTCTGAATGATCTGACTTCCTGTTCCCTTTCAGTCGGGTCACTACGGTGCAACATAAACTTATGGGAATTGCGCCCCCGCGCGTTCACCTGTGAAGACTTTCAAGTGAAACTAAACCGAAATTTAACTTTTTTTTAGCTGATAAACTCCCTAGAATGTATTTAAAAGGTTTCATAGCACTATGTCTGTGTTAATTTTCATGTAATTGTTTGTATTTGTTTAAATCGGCAATATTTGGTCTAAAAACGTGTTTACGGTAGCCCTATGGGTTGAACAGATGTTATTGCACCTTCATTTTCTTGTTGGTCTAGGATTCGCAAAGTGACGTGTTTTCGCAAGCTTTCGTCACGAACTTGGTTCAAGCAGAGCCAATCCCCTGCGGAGATGAGACGGTCCTCGATGCAGTGCATACCTTATATGGAAGTGGTACATTTCACTCCTGAAAAGCTCAGCAACAAAGCATATTATAGTTTTCGGAATGAACCTAGTTATTTGTGTATTTTAACTTATTTATTTTAAGAATATTTTCCACTTCATCGAAACTGTCTGGTTGTATTTGTTTTAATAGTGTGCAACAGAGTGGTGATATGTGAATGCCAAGTTGGGTCAGTGTTATAACAGTTGTGTTGGGACCCGGGAGACCTGAGTTCGAGACACGGAGAACGTTGGGTATTATTTTTTTATTTTTTTTAAGCCTTTGGTTTTGGATAGATCAGGTGGAATATATAAAAACATCTACATGTTTATTCTTTGTTGTTGCTTGGTTTATGTTGTTGGCTAGAGGTTTAGTTTGCTTTAGGTTGTAGCTGGAGGAGGCGTGAACATAAGCACAAACCCCAACCTCCTCCCCTCCTTGTCTCTCGACACGCCCATTTTGAGGGAGATTTTGAAACTGGCCTGGGGGAGGAGTTACCGTTTCACTCTGTGTTGAGTGCGTCTTTCAACACGTCTGTCAAGGCCAATGAGATTGCTGCATGAGCAGGAGGCTCCTCCTTCTTGCTATAAAACAAGCAGCGTGCCTCATTTCCGTCATCTCTTGATGGCAGTAGTGCAACAATGATGGATGCAAGCTGCCGTTAAAAACCAAAGAAGAAGAAGAAGAAGATTTCCGTCATCTACCAGGTAGTCCCCGACTTACGAGCGCTCTGACTTACGAGGTCCCGGACTTACGAGCATGCATCTCATTAAAAAAAAATTTTTTTTTTTTATTTTTTTTTTTTTTTTTTTTTTTATAAATGAATACATGTACAGTACTGGACAGTCACCAAGCACTTAGTCTATCCTAACACAGTTTTTAAAGATGAAGGAATAAGTTGAATTGTCTCCCTTTCACATAAAGGGAGCAAGCTCCCTATGGAGCCTGCAGGGAGGAGGGAGACAATTCAACTGATTCCTTCATCTTTAAAAACTGTGTTAGGATAGGCTAAGTGCTTGGTGACTGTACAGTACTGTACATTTATCTATTAATAAATAAAAAACAATAAAAAATAAAAATACTGTATATACTGTATATTTTAATAAATAGATAAATGTACAGTACTGTACAGTCACCAAGCACTTAGTCTATCCTAACACAGTTTTTAAAGATGAAGTTCACTCTGCTCACATATGATTGTACAGCCACACATCCAGGCTGTCATATTGTTAAGTTTGCAGATGATACAGCTGTGGTGGGATGCATCACAGATAATGATGAATCCAGCTACAGACAGGAGGTGGAACATCTGGAGAGCTGGTGCAAAGAGAACAACCTTCACATGAATGTGAAGAAGACGAAGGAGATGATTGTGGACTTCAGAAGGAACAAACACACCCACACCCCACTGTATATAGGTGGATCTGCGGTGGAGGTGGTCTCCAGCTACAAGTACCTGGGTGTACACTTGAATGATAACCTCAGCTGGAGCAATAACACCACCAGCCTGATCAAGAAAGGTCATCAGAGACTCTACTTCCTCAGACGGCTGAGACGAGCTGGTCTGAGAAGCTCAGTCCTCACCTCGTTCTACAGGTGTGCAGTGGAGAGCGTCCTGTGCTCCAGCATCAACGTGTGGCATGGAGGCTGCACAGTTGCAGAGAGGAAAGCTCTACAAAGAGTGGTGAAGGCTGCACAGAAGTCTGTGGGAGTCAGTCTCCCCACCATCACAGACATTTACACCTCCAGATGCAGAAAAAGAGCCACCTGCATCATGAAAGACCTCACTCACCCAGCACACTCACTCTTTGCACCACTCCCCTCGGGACGGAGGTTGAGGAGCATCAAATGTAGAACCACTAGACTGAGGAACAGCTTCTACCCTGAGGCTGTCAGACTCATGAATAAATAAATAATAAGAATAAACACTGCAAAATGTCACATCATGTTGATACTGATCTGTTTCTTGTTGCTGCGTTCATCTGTGACCATCTGCTCATGTTCGTGCTGCTGTTTATAATGATGTTTTTCTACTACATTAGGGCTTAGTGTATTACTAGCTGATGTCTCTCTTAGTTAATCCTAGATGTTATTATTGTTTTTCTCTTGCATTTGTTGTTGGATGTAACTGGGACCCTGTGTACATAATCTCGTTTTCAACACATGTACTACATGCGGTGCAAATGACAATAAATTCTCTCTGACTCTGACTCTGAATAAGTTGAATTGTCTCCCTTTCACATATGGAGCAAGCTCCCTATGGAGCCTGCAGGGAGGAGGGAGACAATTCAACTGATTCCTTCATCTTTAAAAACTGTGTTAGGATAGGCTAAGTGCTTGGTGACTGTACAGTACTGTACATTTATCTATTAATAAATAAAAAACAATAAAAAATAAAAATACTGTATATACTGTATATTTTTAATAAATAGATAAATGTACAGTACTGTACAGTCACCAAGCACTTAGCCTATCCTAACACAGTTTTTAAAGATGAAGGAATCAGTTGAATTGTCTCCCTCCTCCCTGCAGGCTCCATAGGGAGCTTGCTCCCTTTATGTGAAAGGGAGACAATTCAACTTATTCCTTCATCTTTAAAAACTGTGTTAGGATAGTGTTACGTGGGCACACTTTTTTCAGTCTTTTGTTTGTTTGTTTGTTATTTTTATTTTTGGCACCTTTTTGACAGTTCACTGGTGAAGGGGGCGGGGCTCAGCCACACAAGTTTTAGCTGAGCTGGCAGCACACCTGGGGGTGATGAGAAGATTGATTGACTGCAGAGATGGATTGATGGAGTAGCATGTGTTGGGAGCGGCTGTGAGGCTTTTGGGCTGTGGGAGCTGCTATGTGAAGACGTGTAAAGGAAGGAAGTAATTTTGAGACGGTGCGGGTGGACTCTGGGGGAACAGAGTCCTCACCTCAGGCTGATCACCCAGAGGGGGGCGTCAGATGTTTTTGGCCGGGAGGAACAGGGTTTGTCCTGGATGAACGGCTGGACGCAGTAATGTACCGGGGAGTTTACACGCCTGCTGGCCGGGAGGAACAGGGTTTGTCCTGATGAACCGGCTGGACAGTGGGGAGTTTACACGCCTACAGAAATCAACCACCTACAGAAAAATCACAAGTGGTGCGTTTTTAAGAAAAGAGGAAAACTATAAAGAAAAGCAACAACAACAATTAATGAACAGATCATCTGACGGATGAAGCACCGTGCGGGCTCGCCCCTTTAAAGATGTCAGCTGGTGGAGAAACTCTGATCGGACATCTTAAGGTAAGCCCCAAACCTCACTCTGTGTTCTGTCAGGTGCCTGTTTAGTTTCTTTCTTTTCTTTTTTTCTTATCACACACTTTTAGTTGCGACCACTACTCTCCATTAAGATAAGAACGAGCTGGGGAGGGAAGTGGTTTCGTAACAATAGGCTAAGTGCTTGGTGACTGTCCAGTACTGTACATGTATTCATTTATTTAAAAAAAAAAAAAAGTAAAAAAAAATATATATATACCGTATTCTCCGGTGTATAATACGCACTTTTATTGCTCATTTGAATATCCTGCGTATTATACACCAAAGCGTATTATCTATGGATTTTTTCCCATATTTTTAGACCCATTTTTAGCTCTGATTCGCCGTTTTTCATTTTGGCCAAAAATGGTGCAGTACCAGTTGCAGCCGCTATGGGCGCTAATGCGCCCTGTACATGTAGTCTGTTTATTCAAACTGTTTAAATTCATGCTGAATAGCAAATGTTATTCCAAAATGTTATTCATGAAGGATTTCTCTTCTCAAACCTGCAGTGAAGATTCAGTGACACTGTTTATCTCATTTTAGTTTGAGCTCAGGACAATCTCCTCAGAAGAGACTTTTGTTTTTGTCCTAATTAATAATCAGATGAATAATATCTGTTTTTGCTATTATCATTAACATAGGTCCCATATGTGATGCTTTAATGATGTTGTTTTAACCAAACCAGCAGGTTAATAGTGTTGTGTGTAGTGTTAAGATCAGATTTTATCATAAAATGCTGACATCTGAAACTAACTGACAATTTGTAATGTTTAATTCAAATTAAAAGTAATAAAAGTATTACTGTCCCTTCAGGAATAACTCCCAAAAAGTTCATTACTGAGAGCGATCAGAGAAGTGTTTCTGAGGTCACGGTTGTATCACTAGTTTCAATGGGTTTGGCGCTATCTAGTGGCCATAAAAAAGACTGTCAAGGCAACGCGTATTATACACCGAAGCGTATTATCTAAGGGTTTTTCTGATTTATTTCCAAAAATATGACAAAGCGTATTATACACCGGAGCGTATTATACACCGACGAATACGGTATATATTTTTTTTACTATGTGTTCCTACTTACGAATTTTTGACTTACGAGCGCCCCCTAGTGACGGAACTCGCTCGTAAGTCGGGGACTACCTGTATTTGCACTTCACCTCGCTTCACCTTGACCAACGCGGACCTTGTACTGGCTGGACTGGATTGCCCGACTGGAGGTGAGCTAGCTCTACCCAGGGCGCCACTACGAGGATTTTTTTCTTCCGCGCTGCTCAGTTTAGCCCTGCTAACTGAGCACGTCCTCACGTTAAGCCCCGCTAACGTGAACATTTACACTGTTTTGGAGTCCGGTTTAGCGCTGCTAACTGGCTAGACACCAGCGGCGGCCGCCACTAGAGGGCGCTAGGGACGCCGCCCCTCCTTGGAACTGCAGCTCTTCATCATTTGAAGATTTAATTTTTTTTTATAAAAGTGAAATAATAAAATAAAAATATTTTGAAATGCATGCATATATGTTTTTAGTTGTGTAGGATAAATATTTTATGAGTAATGATTGTTTCAAAAAACGTTTTCTGATTGTGACGTACTTCCGGTTCCCCGCGGTTCCCCACTGGGCGCAGCCTGCGGCTTTTCCATTGAATCTAATTATAACTAGCGCGCTAGAAACTTCCGGTGCCCTGCTTCTGTTGGACTGTACAGGTCGCATTTTCCGTCGCCCTCGAGCCTGGACTCGTCTCTTATCGCCGAGGTCGGGTCGTGGGGGTAGCAGCCTAAGTAGGGAGGCCCAGACTTCCCTCTCCCTAGCCACATGGAGCAGCTCCTCTGGGGGAATCCCAAGGCGTTCCCAGGCCAGCCGAGAAACATAGTCCCTCCAGCGTGTCCTGGGTCTTCCTCTGGGCCTCCTCCCGGTGGGACATGCCCGGAACACCTCCCCAGGGAGGCGTCCAGGAGGCATCCTAACCAGATGCCCGAGCCACCTCAACTGGCTCCTCTCGATGTGGAGAAGCAGCGGCTCTACTCCGAGTCCCTCCCGGATGACTGAGCTTCTCACCCTATCTCTAAGGGAGAGTCCAGACACCCTGCGGAGAAAACTCATTTCAGCCGCTTGTATCCGAGATCTCGTTCTTTCAGAGTCAGAGAGTCAGAGTCAGAGAGTCTTTATTGTCATTTGCACCGCATGTGGTACATGTGATGAAAACGAGATTATGTACACGGGGTCCCAGTTACATCCAACAACAAATGCAAGAGAAAAACAGTAATAACATCTAGAATTAACTAAGAAAAACATCAACTAGTAATACACTAAGCCTAATATAGTGGGAATAAACAGCAGCACGAACATGAGTTTGTATGAGCAGATGGTCACAGATGAACACAGATGAACACAGCAACAAGAAAACAGATCAGCATCAGTATGATGTGATATTTTGCAGTGTTTATTTTTTATTTTATTTTTATTTATTCATGAGTCTAACAGCCTCAGGGTAGAAGCTGTTCCTCAGTCTAGTGGTTCTACACTTGATGCTCCTCAACCTCCGTCCTGAGGGGAGTGGGGCAAAGAGTGAGTGTGCTGGATGAGTGAGGTCTTTCATGATGCAGGTGGCTCTTTTCCTGCATCTGGAGGTGTAAATGTCTGTGATGGTGGGGAGACTGACTCCAACGACTTCTGTGCAGCCTTCACCACTCTCTAGCCGTTTACGCATTTGCCGGCCCTCCCCGGTCCCGCTCGTCTCTGGTTGGCCCAGAGCCAGCTCTGGCCCGCCCTCGTTGATTGCGCACTGTCCGGAGAGCAAGCCTTGAAGTGGGTGGGGTGTTCACTTGACGTGGGTGGGGTATTCACTTGACGTGGGTGGGCAGTTCTTACCGAAAAGCTCAGAATGCGAATTTTTGGAAAAAACGAAATAAATACTGAGTTTTCATGTGTTTTTTCACTACAGTTAGCAAGTTAAGCATATAAACACACGTTTCCGATCATTTTTATGCACTCAAAAGTAGTTTTTAGATGAAAATAGAGTGTTTTTAGGTGCGCTGGCGAAATTTACGAGCGGACTTCCGGGTTGCGAATTTTTGGAAAAAACGAAATAAATACTGAGTTTTCATGTGTTTTTTCACTACAGTTAGCAAGTTAAGCATATAAACACACGTTTCCGATCATTTTTATGCACTCAAAAGTAGTTTTTAGATGAAAATAGAGTGTTTTTAGGTGCGCTGGCGAAATCGCAGTTGATGACTCAACACGCAGCTAGTCACGCCCTCTGGTCTCGCCCCTACACGAAGCAGTCCAGCCCCTGCTGCAAACAACGAATCAAATGTGAGCAGTAAATGACGTGAAACTGGGCCCGTCGGGCCGCGGTCCGATGGAACCACGGTGGAGATGGTTCCAAAACGAGGGCGGAGCCGGGGAAAAAAAGGAAAATGCGGACACGCTGAACCCGGGTTAGAGGGCGGGGCGGGGCCACCCGGGCCTTTAAGGGCTGGTCAATGTGAAAACGGCTTCTGTAGAGCTTTCCTCTCTTCAACTGTGCAGCCTCCATGCCACACGTTGATGCTGGAGCACAGGACGCTCTTGGTGGGTTAACTTCAGTGTGCTTTGGACTACTCTGACTGAGGAAGCCCTCTGGAGTGAGGGTGAAACGTTTCTGCTAAAAAGAAACTGTCCAGATGAACTGATTGAGAATGAGCGGATTTGATACCTGGACTATTGAGAATTAACTTTCTTGTCTTGAACCACTTTGGACATGTCTGCCTGCCTGGGAGGAGTCGACGAGGGACACGCCCCCAGAAACCATCTTGGCTACAGCAAACTGGTTGGTCCACATAAGTTGCTTACTTGGTGGGTTAACTTCAGTGTGCTTTGGACTACTCTGACTGAGGAAGCCCTCTGGAGTGAGGGTGAAACGTTTCTGCTAAAAAGAAACTGTCCAGATGAACTGATTGAGAATGAGCGGATTTGATACCTGGACTATTGAGAATTAACTTTCTTGTCTTGAACCACTTTGGACATGTCTGCCTGCCTGGGAGGAGTCGACGAGGGACACGCCCCCAGAAACCATCTTGGCTACAGCAAACTGGTTGGTCCACATAAGTTGCTTACTTGGTGGGTTAACTTCAGTGTGCTTTGGACTACTCTGACTGAGGAAGCCCTCTGGAGTGAGGGTGAAACGTTTCTGCTAAAAAGAAACTGTCCAGATGAACTGATTGAGAATGAGCGGATTTGATACCTGGACTATTGAGAATTAACTTTCTTGAATTCATTATTATTATTTATTATTATTAGGAAGTCAGAGTAACTTCAGGTCTAGAGCATGATCTGAAGCGTGAACAAAGAGTACGCAAGGCGGATAAGTCAGCATTCAATGTTGATTTACAACTAGCTCGAACTGAAGCTGAAATGCTGCAGGTGGAGGTTCAGTCACTAAAACAGTCTCAGATGGACAATGCAGCTCAACTGGTTTGCAAACAAAAACGTTTACAGGAGGCAAATGAGTCACGTGAGGAAATCATAAAAAGCGAAAAACATACTTTAAAGTTATACGAGGAGTCAGTACGTGAAAATGTCAGGGCTCATGCACAACATGAGGCGGTCATTCTTGAAAAAGATGAACTCTACAGTCGGTGTTGTGAATTACAACGCGAGTGTACAGACAACCGAGTAGAATTAAACGAGTGCAGGGAGAAGCTGGCCTCAACTGAATACAAATTAATCAAAGAAAAGAAAAAACGTCTGGCATTAATTAAAGGTCAGTCTCCAGATGCGCTCAGACCTCCAACACCACCGCCTAGAACACCAACATCACCGCCTAGAACATCAACTCCATCGCCTAAACCACCACGCTGTCCCTTAGGGCCTCTAAAACCAACAAACCCACCGGATGCGCCGGTAGGTGGATCTGGTAATAAACCACAAACTCCTCTCTCAATGGCTGAACTACGGAATATAGCTAAAAGCATTCAAACCTTCGCTCCAGGCCCGTTGGGCTCACATGAGACCAAGATCTATCTCGATGACCTTGATTTCCAGCTTCAACGCTTCCCAGAAGTTACAGTTGATGATAAAATCTGTCTGGTAAGGTTAACCTCGGACAGGACAGTGCACGCTTTCATGAAGCATCAACGGGACGCCATGATGAAAGACTACAGTCTTTTATGTGCTACGCTGATAAAGGAGTATACTCCTTGCACGGGGCCCGATGGCATCATAGCGGCGGCTGACATCAAGCAAGGTAGGATTGAGCACCCAAGGTCATATTATGACCGAATATTCCGTGCCTATTTCGGTGACAGATGCGAACCAGAAATGGAGGAAGAGGTAGGGTTTAAATATATCTTCAGCAAAAATCTTTGCCCTGACATAAGAGAGAAAGTACATGTCAGCGCAAACTACAAACGGAGGTCCATCGAAGAAATAAGAGAGTGCGCGATAGATGTTTTTACAGGTCGCACACCAAACAAAACACCCTTTGAGGTGTGTCCTGGTGAAATGGTCAAATCCAACTCACTAGAGCTGGAAGGGGCGCGGAAACCGACTCCCTATCCTACAAAAGGTGAGAAAAAACAGAATTTTCGACCTAACAGACCACGTAGTGAAGGTGCCCGCTGGAACAATGACCCGAAGTGGCTTAGACAAGACCCAGAGGTCGGAAAACGATATCAAAAGGGGGGCGCGCGTCCAAAGGATAAGAAAGATGGTTACAAAAGTAAACCATATAACAAAGGGTGGTCCCAACAAGAACCCCCAAGTCAAGGACAAGCCCCTCCTGCCCCTCGAACTGAACAGTCCGAGACAGGCAAAAAATCGCAAAAGTTCCAGAAGAAAGGCCATAAACCTCTGTCCCCAGAAGACATGGAGATGTCCCCAGAAGACATGGAGAACATACGTCGGTTGTTAGAAAAGTAGGATAATACAAACAATGATAACAAACCTGGAGTGATGTGTAGAACTATCATTGATAGTAAGTCAGAGCACGCAATTCACGACAGTCAACATGATACTGATGGTCAGGATGCTGACAATCAGGGTAATGACAGTCAAAACATTGACAGTCCAGAGTATGACAGTCAACAAGACGTTGACAGTGACCATGACATCATTGTCACAGACTCAAACAGCCCCTCATCAAATAAAAGGGGGGAAAACTCAAACATCGATGACAGTGACTCGCCACAAACTGAAAAGTCAGACACGTTGGCGACTGCACTGACGGTTCAGATGAAGAAAGATTACACAGTCAGAGGTCAACGTAAACAGAAAGGTTGGCCGAAACCTTTAAGGTTTCTGTGTGACTTTGTACAAAGGGGGGAGGCTATGAAAGCTTACCTGCCAATCACACTGGAAAGGGTCCTCACGCATGAAGCACTCCTGGATGGCGGAGCCGACATTACCATTATGTCAGCCAAACTGTTCGAGGAACTACGGACCGCCGCTAACGGTGTTCACAGGCAAATACCCCTTGTAAAAAGTGCTATAGAACTGCAGGGTCTCGCAGAGACGAGAACAACCCTAACAGCTATAGCTATGGTTCACATGCAGATTGGCAAAATGACATTATACCACCCGGTACATGTGTCTACACTTGATTCATTCCCATTTCTAGTTGGCCAAGACTTTATAAACCGCTTTGAAGCAATTATAGACTATGGCCAACAGAAAATGTGGAGCACAGTGAGAAAGCCCCTGCCAATAAAAGTGCCTCCTAGTTGTGATACAGACTGCCTAACCGCAGGTACCGCAAAGGACACACGGGACACCTCATCCGAGGACAAGAGCCCGGTAAGTGAACCTACAAGAACAGGTGAGGCAGAAGAGGCCCAACAAGAAAGCCTCCTCTGCGAGCTGAAACAATCAGCACTCACTGAACACTACCTACAACAGGTAGTAAAAGGTGTCGAGATCCAGGGATCCCACACCGAAGATGCTGTACTGTCTCCTTGGACAGATAATTCAGCAATCAGCCAAGCTCTTTATGAAACCTTGGTTAAAAAACATTTGGGTCTAGAACTAACGAAGAAAGCTTTACGCTTTCATCTCGATCCCAACAGTGAATGGGTAATGACCGCAAATGGAGTCATTTGCCTGAACATGAACTGGAACAAACGAGAACTGGTCCACCCGTTCCTCGTGGTCCGGAACTTACCACATGCATCCTACATAGGCTCTGACATTTTGGTAAGAGTGGGTGTCCAAGTGGACACTGACAACAATGTACTGTGGTCACTGGAAACAGACAAAATGGATTCTCCCGTGCTAAGCACAGAAAATCTCAAAGCTGGACAGACCATACCAGAAGTCTGCGAGGTTGCTTGCAACCAATCCATCACAAAACTACCTCAGGCAATGAACCAGATGGTGGAAGTTCACATCATAGCTAATCAAGCTATTAGCCAAGGACAGGCATACAGTACTTTCAACTATCTCCTAAGTTTTCCAACTTAGGACTGTCCATTGAGGCCACGAGACAAGTGAGCCTCGACTGCAGAACCACATCTGTTGCTGTGTGTAACACAGGCACAGAAGCGGTACTGATCAAGAAATACACAATAATAGGATGGTTGACGATTTTGAACTGTGCATTCCATTCCTGGGAGGACTCCCAGAATACCTGGTCCCAAATGAATACATGGGGCAAGTCTTGTTCACAAAGCCAAAACAGGCCATAGCTCTCGTCTCTATCAATGAGGTCGACCAAGACATAGTCTACGGGGTCGGTCTAAACCGAGACAACGGCCTAGGCCCTCAAGCCTATAGTGTCCTGCCTATAAACAGGGTAGATGACACAGAAAGGGACTCATTGGAGCTCCCCAAAGAACAAGAACCCCTCTCAATTTCTTCACAGATTGAACAGGTGGTCGCCCAAGCCGACGCCCTGAAAACTGATGAAGAAAGGGACAGACTACGTCAAGTTCTCTTAAAATATGAGAAATCATTTTCAACTGATTCAATGGATTGTGGGTTGACCACGCTCCACTCAGTGAGCATCCCAACCCCGCCTGAAGCTCCACCCACATTTGTCAGACAGTACAAGATTCCTCTGGCAGCACATCAACCTATCAGGGAAATCCTTGATAACCTCTTAAAGAATGGTATCATCAGATACTGTAACAGCACTTACTCTGCGCCTTTATGGCCAGTGTTAAAACCAAATGGAAAGTGGAGACTTACAATTGATTACAGAAAGCTAAACAAACAAGTTCCCTTATCAAGGTGGCCAATGACCCAGCTCCAACAGGAACTGCCCAAGGTCACCAATGGTAAGTACTTCTCGACCCTCGACGTCGCCTCTGGTTTTTGGACCATCCCTGTGCGCGCCGAGGACCAGTACAAACTAGCTTTCACTTTTGGTGGCCGACAATACACCTTTACCAGGTGTCCCTTTGGCTACGCTAACTCACCTGCAGAGTTCAACATCTTCTTGAACAAAGCATGTCCAGACGCCCACGAGCGTGGGACACTGATTTACGTGGACAATGTCCTTTTGAGGCAGCCAACACTGGACTCACATTTGGCTGAGATCGACCACGTTCTGAATCAGCTAACAACTGCTGGTGCTAAGATATCACTGTCAAAATGCCAGTGGTGCAGAACCAAGGTGGACTACGTTGGCCTACTTGTAGGTCCAGACGGAGTACAACCACAGTTGACTCGCACCCAAGGCCTTGACAATCTCAAAGTCCCCACCAATCTCAAAGAACTACAAAGTTTTCTTGGCGTGTGTAACTACTCGAACCAGTTCATAGAAAACTATGCAGACCTTGCTAAGCCACTGACTGAACTCCTTAAGAAAGACGTTCCATTTGTCTGGACTGACAAACAGCAGGCAATGGACGCTCTTATAAACAGGATCAAGTCAGCCCCATGTTTGGTCTACCCAGACTACAACAAAGAGTTTTACTTGGAAGTGGGCTTCTCAGCTCATTGCATAAGTGCAGGTCTGTACCAAATACACGACAGAGACAAACATGTAGTAGCCTACGCCAGCAAGACAATGGCAGGCCCCGAGTTGAGATTCTCAGACTGTGAGAAAGCTCTATTGACCATATTGTGGGCAGTAAAACATTTCTCCAGCTACATTGATGGACAGAAAATCATTGTGGAAACACAACACCATCCAGTGACTTTTCTTAACAGTGAACGCATCAGAGATGGTGTGGTAACAAACTCACGTGTTGCAACAACACTAGAAGTCCCAGGATTTTCGACCTCCCCCCAGAAGTCCTGAAAGAGGGTCAAAAGACCCTTAGTCCAAACCAACCATTAGTGGGCCATTAGTGGGTCCACATTAGTGGGCCATTAACTGCCTTTTGTTATAAATATGCGTGCACACAACTCAGACACCCCCACCACACCAGAGTGCACAGACTGCATTCCAATGTTTCCACCAGGTAAGTAAGACTCTGCTTGCACTTCCCCCCTTAGGCCCTGTTTACACGGACACTGTGTGGGGGAAACGCAACTTTTGGGTATGTTAATTAGGTGAAAAGTTTTGCGTTGACACTGTCGAATTCTGTGGATACGACTCTCTCCCCCTCCACCCCCCGTCCTCATGATTTCACTGTAGTTACCATGCTGGGCCTTTAGATGGCGCTGTGATTTTTGGAACCTTCACTACTGCGCATGCGCTGCCTGAGGTAAACAGAGCAGCTGCCTCGTCTGTTTTCCTCTCTGGCTAAAATCAGCTAACTACAAGTTGTTGTCAACAAGTTAACAACAAGTTAAAGCTGGAATTTGGATAAGAGTCAACAGATTTGAGTCAGTGGGACCCGCTTCATCTAACAAGCTGCACTGAGCCTGTGGACCAGAACCGCTGAGTGGACTGTGGACCAGAACCGCTCAGTGGACTGTGGACCAGAACCGGACTTTACGCCGTGATAAACAGCTGACTTACAGCAGGTAAATCAACATTCTTAATATAATGTGTGCTTGTGTTTACTTTGATCACACAACAACTGAGTTTTTATTTATTTATTTATTTATTTCTGCCAGGTGGAGAAGCTGTCGTTGACAGGCAGACGGTTTGGCGGTTCTGATGGGTCCAGATGAACACACAGCAAGAGTCCAGTTCATTAACGTAGTTACAGTTCGGTTCACGTGTTTTAATAGTGTGTTCAGTTTAATTCTCAGTGTTTGTGTTTAAACTTTGGTGCTGAATAAATAAATAAATAAAAAATAAACCTGTGTCTTCATTTTCACAGCACGTTACGCACTGTTTAAAAAATGTAACGAGTCCAGATAGATACTGTAGTTCAGATAAATTTACATCTCCCACGCCAACATAAATACTGTTTATTATTGTTAAACTGTTATATTTTGCAACGTGACACGTGAAATGTCACTGTCCGCGCGTGCGGGCTGCGCGCATGTGGTTGATAACAAAAGCTCCACGGGAGATGTTTACATTATCAGCGGGGGGTCTACGAAAAACTTCCACCTTGAGAGCAGGGTCAGAAAAGTATCGGTGTCATCGAGGGGGGCCAGCAGCGTCGTGTAGGCGATAAGCAAAGTCGCAAAGAGAAAGTAGCGGTTACACTCAAAATACGCGCCGTGTAAACTGGCCCTTAGTCAGAAGAGAGGCCCTGACCTGAATTCACACATAACAGACCCTGAAGTTATCTCACAGTTGAACATTTTGGGACATCCACTGAACGGAAAGCTTTGTCTGCTCCAGAACAATTTTATGCATAAAATTGTCTTATTCTGCTGTGCTGACTATCCTGTAACTTTGATGTTCTGTCAAATAAATTATTTTGCTTACAAGTACTGTCTCTCTCCTTGTCCTTGGCACATGTATATACGGTGCGTGCCGGCACATGCAGGTGGCCCATTGCTGTGTTCTAAAACATGCTTGACCTATTGTTGTCCGTCACCTGACGGACCGACACAGGTCACATGACATGAAGTCAACTGACGGACCGACATAGGTCACACGACATGAGGTCAACTGACGGACCGACACAGGTCACATGACCTGAGGTCAACTGACGGACCGACACAGGTCACATGACCTGAGGTCAACTGACGGACCGACATAGGTCACACGACATGAAGTCAACTGACGGACCGACATAGGTCACACGACATGAGGTCAACTGACGGACCGACATAGGTCACATGACCTGAGGTCAACTGACGGACCGACACAGGTCACATGACCTGAGGTCAACTGATGGACCGACATAGGTCACACGACATGAGGTCAACTGACGGACCGACACAGGTCACATGACCTGAGGTCAACTGACGGACCGACACAGGTCACATGACCTGAGGTCAACTGACTGACCGACACAGGTCACATGACCTGAGGTCAAGTGACGGACCGACACAGGTCACATGACCTGAGGTGAACTGACGGACCAACATAGGTCACATGACCTGAGGTCAAGTGACAGACCAACACAGGTCACATGACCTGAGGTCAAGTGACAGACTAACACAGGTCACACAACATGAAGTCAACTGACAGACCAACACAGGTCACATGACATGAGGTCAACTGAGGGACCGACACAGGTCACATGACCCGAGGTCAAGTGACGGACCAACACAGGTCACAAGACCTGAGGTCAACTGACGGACCGATATAGGTCACACGACATGAAGTCAACTGATGGACCGACACAGGTCACACGGCATGAGGTCAACTTACGTACCAACATAGGTCACATGACCTGAGGTCAACTGACACAACGACACAGGTCACATGACATGAAGTCAACTGATGGACCGACACAGGTCACACGCATGAGGTCAACTGACCTACCAACACAGGTCACATGACCTGAGGTCAACTGACACAACGACACAGGTCACATGACATGAAGTCAACTGACGGACCAACACAGGTCACATGACCTGAGGTCAACTGACGGACCGACACAGGTCACACGACATGAGGTCAACTGACGGACCGACACAGGTCACATGACCTGAGGTCAACTGACAGACCGACACAGGTCACATGACCTGAGGTCAACTGAGGGACCGACATAGGTCACATGACCTGAGGTCAAGTGACGGACCAACATAGGTCACATGACCTGAGGTCAACTGACAAAACGACACAGGTCACACGACATGAAGTCAACTGACAGACCGACACAGGTCACATGACTGAGGTCAACTGATGGACTGACATAGGTCACATGGCCTGAGGTCAACTGATGGACCGACACAGGTCACACGGCATGAGGTCAACTGACGTACCAACATAGGTCACATGACCTGAGGTCAACTGACACAACGACACATGTCACATGACATGAAGTCAACTGATGGACTGATACAGGTCACATGGCATGAGGTCAACTGACGTACCAACACAGGTCACATGACCTGAGGTCAACTGACGGACCGACACAGGTCACATGACCTGAGGTCAAGTGACGAACCAACACAGGTCACATGACCTGAGGTCAACTGACAAAACGACACAGGTCACACGACATGAAGTCAACTGACGGACCGACACAGGTCACATGACCAGAGGTCAACTGATGGACCGACATAGGTCACATGACCTGAGGTCAACTGACGGACCGACACAGGTCACAGGACCTGAGGTCAAGTGACGGACCAACACAGGTCTTATGACCTGAGGTCAACTGACAAAACGACACAGGTCACACGACATGAAGTCAACTGACGGACCGACACAGGTCACATGACCTGAGGTAAACTGACGGACCGACATAGGTCACATGACCTGAGGTCAAGTGACGGACCAACACATGTAGCCCACTGAAAGGGACCGGGGGATTTAGAAGCCAAATTCACTTGTGCAAAAAAGCTCAGCCTTAGTCAAATTAGTGTTAAGTGTGCCCCCTCCTGTGGTGCGCCAGTAATGGCCTTATTTACAAAACAAAAGCGCCTGTTAACAGCTAATTATAGGATGTTAGCTAAAATCCTTCAGGTCACTCGACCCGTCTCTGGGTTCCAAAGGTAGAAATGTTAAATGACCCTTCTCTGGGACTTCTAGTGTTAAGAAAGACGTTCTATTTGTCTGGACTGACAAGCAACAGCAGGCAATGGACGCTCTTATAAACAGGATCAAGTCAGCCCCATGTTTGGTCTACCCAGACTACAACAAAGAATTTTACTTGGAAGTGGGCTTCTCAGCTCATTGCATAAGTGCAGGTCTGTACCAAATACACGACAGAGACAAACATGTAGTAGCCTACGCCAGCAAGACAATGACAGGCCCCGAGTTGAGATTCTCAGACTGTGAGAAAGCTCTACTGACCATAGTGTGGGCAGTAAAACATTTCTCCAGCTACATTGATGGACAGAAAATCATTGTGGAAACACAACACCAGCCAGTGACTTTTCTTAACAGTGAACGCATCAGAGATGGTGTGGTAACAAACTCACGTGTTGCAACGTGGCTCATGGCGCTTCAAAGTTTTAACCTAGACATACGTTATGGTCAAAACAAGAAGTCACATCTGGGGACGGACTTGGCAATCTGCCAAAAGTGTACACAAGATGTACCAGCCACCCAGCCGCCGGTTGAGGTAAAACCCCCAGTAACTGAAGACCCGAATCACCACTTCTTTGATGACAATATCTGCAAAGATATGACAACATTGTACGTGGATGGATCTTCATTCCTCCGCGACAAAATCTGCAGAGCAGGTGTTGGAGGGGTTCTCCTCCAAGACCAAGAACAGATAACTTTCAGCTACAAATTAGGCTCTCAGACTTCTCAGTATGCTGAGATTGCAGGAATCCTAATAGCTCTCCAGATGGTAGTAGAACGCTCCATCAAGACGCTAGTCATCTGCACTGACTCTAACTATGCTCGTTTGAGTTTCGCTTGTCACCTCGCTGTGTGGAAACAGAACGGTTTCCTAACAAGCGACAGAAAAGTGGTCAAACACAAAGAGCTTTTCATGGCATGTGATCACTTGGTGACATCACACGACTTACAGATCTACTGGAAGAAAGTTCCAGGACATTCAAGAGTCCCAGGCGATGACAAGCACTACAATGACAATGCAGATTCTTTAGCCAAGGAAGGAGCCGACGAAGGTCAGCTATGGTCCTTCGACCCCTTCTGGTTAATCAAGACTCTGCCATCACAACCTACTGTTGTGGTTATGGCAGTCACACGTGCACAGGCCGCAACCAGACCTGCTGACAATGTAGTCTCTGTACAACCTGCACTGACTGACCCAGACATCATCCAACTACAGCAGTCGGATCCTGCTATCAACTCCATGATACTATACCTGACTGATCCAGACAAAAATACTCCGTCTAAAGACGACCTGGATTCCGATCCAGACCTTAAGGTCCTCTATCTGTTGCGCAAACAGCTAAAACTAATCAAAGGCATCCTAACTTTCGCTCATGGACCAACGTCCTCACCTGTGTTCGTGGTTCCCCATGACCAAAGGGGGGTGATGTTAGTTCATGCCCATGATCTCCCGTCCGCAGGACACAAAGGAGATAAAGCCACGCTGACGGCATTAAAACAAATTGCCTATTGGCCTGGAATGAAAAAGGATGTCAAGGACTACATTGAAGGGTGCGTGGTCTGTGGCCAGTTTCAGCCAACCAGACCACTTCACAGAGCACCACTGCAAAGCAGAGGCATTGCATTCCCATGGTCTGACCTCCAGATCGACTGGGTTGGACCACTCACTAAGAGCTCTAGAGGAAATAAATATTTTCTCACGGTAACCTGTGCATTTACCAAATGGGTAGAATGCCTACCAGCTCCTAACGACATAGCACAAACCACTGCTATGTTGTTAATGAATCATATATTCTCAAGGTTTGGACTTCCCCTTAGGGTGAACTCAGACCAAGGTACACACTTCACAGGTGAAGTGATGAAAGAACTGTGGAAGACGCTAGGCGTCAAGGCCAACTTTCATGTCGGCTACCACCCACAGGCTTCAGGCCAAGTAGAGAGAGCAAACAGAACTGTGGTGAGTATTTTGAAGAAATACGTGGCTGCAAACCACAAGGACTGGGATGTGAAACTCCCTCTGGTCCTCATGGCCATAAGAGCCACTCCACACACATCAACTGGCATCTCTCCCTTCGAGATGATGACCGGTCGACAAATGACTCTCCCTCTACACCTGTTGTACCAACCAGGCGACGCCGCCATGGCGACAGCCTACACAGACAACAGACATTTAGATCAAACTATATTTCATTTTTCTATTTTAGTTTAACCTAAACTAAGTAATGAATGGAGGAATAGTTTGGAATTAGAGGCCTTCGTTACAGAAGCCCTCCAAAATTTTATAGGTATAGATCCCTATTTCTAATTTTACAGAATTGATCCACCCCTTAATTGGTAATTGTAGCTGATCTAAATCATGATAGCTTACACACCAGGTGCATATAGGTAGGGCCTAATGTAAAATCCCAATCATAAGCCCACCTAAAAACCACATAATTGCATGACACATAGAACCAGAGTGGCACTGACTGGAAGCCAACCAGCCAACAACCTTCGATGTGGGGACCTGCAGCTCCAACGCTTGGTCTTCAACCTTCATCCAAGGGTCGCCTCCTCTGCGTCAATCGAGGGATCCCCTCTACATGCTGATTATAAAAACAATTGTTGCTGACGAAATCACCAACTCTAATCGATATGGAATTACTGCTCTGGAATTACCGCTGTGGATTATGACTTTGTTTTCCAAAGGATTAAAAGCTTACCGTCATCAGAACGCTGCGTCTGTAGTCCCTTGTAGTCCGTAGCGCACAAGGTGGCAAGGAAAACGTGGAGTGGACTTCAGTCTGCTTAAACCGGTTCAAAAAGCTCTTACACCAACTAGCATTAAAATAGAACTTTTCAATGTACAATCACTATCCAATAAATCATGTCTAATTCATGATCACATTCTGGAGAAAAACTTGGACTTCATGTGCCTCACAGAAACTTGGCATCAACCAGACGTGTTCAGTTCTCTGAATGAAGCTTGTCCCTCTGGATACAGTTATCTGCAGAGAGCCCGCTGCACTGGCCGCGGTGGTGGTCTGGCTGTAATCTACCGCAGTAATTTAAAATTGTCACATCTGTCTTCTCATAATTTTTCTTCTTTTGAATGTTTGGCCTTCAACTTCAAAGCCCCACTCCTGATGAACGTTATATTGATTTATAGACCTCCCAAACCGCATGTTTCATTTAACTCAGAAATGCATGACCTCCTCACTTTTTTCTGCACCTCCCCTGTAAAAACTATTTTTCTTGGCGATCTAAATATCCACATGGACAATTCCTCTTCCCCTCTGGCTACAGATTTTAAGTCTCTTTTGGAATCTCTCAACCTCACCCAACATGTGGACGCCCCTACGCACAACAGGGGGCATACTCTGGATTTGGTGATTACAGACACTGTACTCAATAACTTGTCTGTATATGACCTGGGTGTCTCAGACCACAGGGTCATCTCCCTGGAAGTGCCTTCAACTTCGCCTGCTTCTAACCCAAAACGACCTATCCAGTTCCGTGACTATAAAAACATTTCCCCTGATGTTTTGTCTGCTGATCTTCACGCCCTGACCGCTGTCAATCACTCATCTGCAGATGACTCTGTGGATTACTACAACCAATCTCTCCAGGAGCTTCTGGACCTACATGCTCCCTTGAAGTCAAGACTGGTGTCTTTCTCCCGTTCAGCCCCTTGGTACACTGATGAGCTGCGCAGGATGAAGGCAACTGGCCGTGCTATTGAGAGACGTGTAAAATCATCTGGTCTCTCGGTACATAAGCAAGCGTACAAAGAACATCAGAAAGCGTACGCCTATTCTCTTAAAGAAGCACGCTCCAAATATTATTCCAACATCATCAACACCTGCCCTGGAAACTCTAAACAGCTCTTCTCCACAATAACTCATCTGCTTAATCCCATTAAACTAACTCATGAGGACTCTGTTCAAAAATGCAACCTGTTCCTCTCATCATTTAAAAACAAAGTTGACACTATCAGATCTCAGCTCCACAACCTCCCTGATCTTAGTGTGCCATCTACCCGTCTGCTTTCTGGGACCCTGAGCAGCTTTGATGAAGTCGTTCAGAGTGAGGTGGAGACCATCCTCAAGAAAATGAAGCCTTCATCCTGCGCCCTGGATCCCTTCCCCTCGTCTCTCATAAAATCCAATCACTCTGCAATAAGCCCATTAATCACACAAATAATAAACAAGTCTCTACAATCTGGTCATGTTCCATTGCCTCTAAAAACTGCCATCATTAGGCCTCTTCTGAAAAAATCTAATTTGGATCCCGACATTTTTTCTAATTACCGCCCAATTTCCCACCTCCCATTTCTGTCCAAAGTGCTGGAGAAAGCAGTTGCTGCTCAGCTGCAGGACCACCTACAGCAACACTCTCTGTATGAGAAGTTCCAGTCTGGATTCAGAGCAGCTCACAGTACTGAGACTGCACTGCTGAGAGTAACAAATGATGTCCTCATGGCTGCTGACACTGGTTCTCCCTCCATCCTTGTCCTCCTTGACCTCACTGCAGCCTTCGACACTGTGGACCATAGTATCCTCCTCCACCGTCTTCATGTGGAGGTCGGTCTCTGTGACACTGTCCTGGACTGGTTCAATTCTTTCCTCTCCAATAGGCTGGAATGTGTTAGCCTTGGCAATGCCACTTCCCAGACAGTCGGTGTCTCCTGTGGTGTCCCTCAGGGGTCAGTTCTGGGGCCCCTGCTGTTTTCCCTCTACATGCTGCCTTTAGGTCAAATTATTAATCAGTTCAACATTTCTTTTCACTGCTATGCCGACGACACACAGCTTTACATCAGGACTGGAACATCATCATCATCCCTATCTCCGTCTTCACTCACTGTTCTCTCTGCCTGCCTGGAGGAAATAAAGGCATGGATGAATCAGAACTTTCTTCAATTAAACTGCTCGAAGACTGAGGCCATATTGATTGGCACCCCTCACCAGATACAAACATCAACTTTAACAACAATCTCCTTCTCTGGTCAAGACATCCCCCTCTCCACCTCTGTTACAAATCTTGGAATAAAAATGGACTCTCATCTTACATTTGAAAATCACATTAAGCATCTGTTTAAAACCTGCTTCTTCCATCTTCGAAACATCTCCAGACTTCGCCCATCTCTGACTTTTCCTGATGCTGAGAAACTCGTCCATGCCTTTGTCTCCTCCAGGCTCGACTACTGCAACTCCCTGTTTATTGGTATCCCTGGCAAAAACCTTCAGAAACTTCAATACATTCAAAACAGTGCAGCAAGGATTCTGTTGAGAGTTCGTAAATTTGAACATATTACACCCATTCTCCATAACCTCCATTGGCTTCCTGTCACCTACAGAATTCAGTACAAAACTGCTCTCATTACCCATCAATGCTTGCACGGCACTTCACCTGACTATCTAAAGGACATTCTTGCACCATATTCATCCACCCGGTCTCTACGATCACAGAACAGTAATTTCCTTCATATTCCTCGGACCAAATTGAGGACCATGGGAGACCGAGCATTCTGTGTGGCTGCCCCCCGCCTGTGGAACTCCCTCCCTGACGACCTGAGAGCTCCACAGTCACTGGTTGACTTTAAAAGCAGCATAAAGACTTTTCTTTTTAAGCAAGCCTATTCTGCCTCCACATGATTTTATCTTTGATCTTAGCTGATATCATTATTGATTTTACTTGATTTTATCACTTGTTTTATTTTATTTATTTTTTAAGCAAGCCTAATCTGCATCCACATGATTTTATCTTTGATCTTAGTCGATATTATTATTGATTTTATTTGATTTTATCACTTGTTTTATTTTGATCTTTGCTTTGTTACACTTTGTAGCACTTTGAGATTTTTATTAATGAAAAGTGCATTATAAATGGAATTCATTATTATTATTATTATTACCGCAATGGGATTACCTACGAACAGTATGGAATTTCCAAAAACTTTATGGGATTATAATTTTGATTTTTCTTCTTCCACTTACTGGATTACTTCAAGATCAGAGACAGTTCAAGGTATCCTTTCGTGTTGGACCCCATCCCTGTAAGTGTCGCTGAAAACGATTTATGCATTAAAAGGGGAATTAATATTTGTTTTTTAGTAGTTAGAATATTTTGGGTTTAATTTGTTTCGCTCATACTTTGAGAATATGATATTTTGTACAAGATGAATTTATTCCGTAAGTGAAATATTATTTTTGTTAGTACCGTTATTGCGAGATGTGAACGGAAGAGAGTGACGAGATCACGGTACTAGACACGCCCCCACATACACACACTCACCCCGGAGACATGAGACACACACACATACACTCACCTGGAGACACGCGACGCGCAACCAGCAGCTTAAACTGTTCACCAACTTAAAAGGTATTTATAACTGTTGTAATACATCGTACATCCGTCAGTCATGATGTTCTAATATTTTATACGTTTATTTAGAATGCATAAGACGAGAAACGCTCGCTTAGGACTTCTTTGACTTCTTTAATGATGAACGGCCACGAGGTACCGTATTTCTTTTGTTAAAGCATTACTCTTTGCTCAGTGCTGTACCTAAAGCTTGTGTTTTATTTCTGTATTTTGTCTTATTTCTGTAGTTTTTCACGGCATCAATAAAAGCGCCTGTATGAACAAAGAAGCCGTGCTCTGTCGTCATTGAGAACGCCACAGTGAAAAACTCTACCGCCACCTGCCGGCTAGAAGGAAAGGCCATGTGTGCAGATGAAGGATGATACTGCGGTGGTACAAACACAAGAGGGCGCCACCTCCTAGGCAACGCACACAAGCAGCCACAGTGAGCAGTGAATACAACTGAATAAGGTGGAAATTAACAAAAGGACAGTGTGAACAGAATAAGTGGTTATATTAAAAGTTAAGTTCAAAGCCACAGTAAGTTTCTGTAATAACTTTGTCAAAGAATAACTAATTTCTACTGGACTTCAAAGTGATCTATTGTTGTTTAAAGAAATAATTTGTGTTTTGCTTAAAAGTAAACTAAGCGTGAATAAGGTAGAAATTAACAAGGGAAAGTGTTAAAGGTTGAGTTCAAAGCCACAATAAGTCTATAACAACTCTGCCAAAGTTTAACTAATTTCTACTGGACTTCAAGGTGATGTATTGTTGTTTGAGGAAATAATTTGTGCTTTGCTTAAAATCAAACTAAGTGTGAAATTTATAAGGTTCCTGAAGTTGAAACACATCTGTACTGAGAGTGTAGCTCAGTATAAGGTAACAGTAATCACAAAGTAATAGTAAGTTTAAGTTACAAGTTTGAAAGAGTACTTTAATTTGAGTATAGGACATTGAGTGAAACCTATCCAGACTCACAAAGATGACTGACAAGGATCATAAAGAGCTCCATGCTGTATCACATACCGAAGTAGAAGAAAATGTTAATGAGCAAATCCCGGACACACAGACTGTTCGTAGGAGAAAGGCTAAGAACATTAACAGAAGGAGGCAAAGAGCTTCAAGAGGAGAAACTCAGGAGCCTTCAAAACAGATATGTAGCCACCTTTGGAAAATGGAAATGTGAAGTAAAACTGATCAAAGCAACACTAAGTAGGAAAGCTTCTGACAGTGAATTAAAGGAGCTGATTAAAGACCTAAACGCCACCTGCACAAACGTAAAAACTATCTACGAACAAATACGACAAATACAACCTCCTGATGCAGACACAAGACGTAAAGTTGATGTACAGGTAGTCCCCGAATTACTAATTACTAATTAATGATCTACGAGGTTCCAGACTTACGAGCTGGCGAATTTTTGGAAAACACGCAAAAAATACTGAGTTTTCATGTGTTTTTTCACCACAGTTAGTTAGTTAAGCATATGGACACACGTTTCCGATCATTTTTATGCACTCATAAGCAGTTTTTGGATGAAAATAGAGTGTTTGTAGTCGCGCTAGCGAAACCGTTCCAATTTACGAGCGAAATTCCGGATTTACGAGAGACATGGCGGCCGTTCCAAATTACGAGATTTCCGGTTTACGAGCGCCTCGTTGTAACGGATCTCGCTCGTAAATCGGGGACTACCTGTATGTACTTCACTTTCTACATACATTGTCAAAAGAGCTGAAAACCAGCTACGGGGAGACCTCGTAGAAAGCGAAGAAGATCCGTGGTCAGATGTAGGGTCATGCCTAGGATCTGAAAGCATTACGTCAAGGTCAAGATCACAAAGGTCTAAAGGTAGTTCCTTCCAATCTTGCTCACAACTAAGCAAGAAACTGGAAGCAAAGGCAGAGGCAGCTGCATCCAAGGAAGTGTTAGCAGTAATGGAGGAGCAAGAAAGAGTAACAGCTGAACTACAAAGGCTAGAACGTCAGAAGCTCGAAAGACAGCTCGAAGAAAAGCAAGCCGAGCTCGAAAGACAACGAGTAATTGACCAGCAGAATTTAGAAGAAAAGCAAGCCGAGCTCGTAATTGACCAGCAAAGTCTCGAAAGACAACGAGTAATTGTGAAGGAAACATGAGGGAGACCATATATTGTGTCTTTAAACACATATAGTGCCACCCAGATGTAACTAAAGGATTTTAACAGGGGTCAGTATTAAGCTGACCTCTTTATCCTTAATTAATCTACTTATTCAGATTGAATAGTAATTTCACGGATTCTTTTCTTTTTCAGTTTACCCAATATTTCTGTGATCTTTATGATGGATAAATAAACAAGGCCATTAAGTGACAAAGACGTTAACTTAGTTGGTATGCCAGGCGACACTACCATTTATTTAAAATAAATCAACTAAATTAACACCATTACACTTGATTGACATGATTTCACTTTCTTTCAATTTAATACGTCAGCACACTTAAATTTAACACAACAGACTTCAATATTGGATGTTAAACATTTTTAGTCTGTGGGCTCTTTAGCTTAAAATAGTTTCCAGCTTAGAATTGAGGGAAAAAGATAGGAGGAAGATGGGAGCTGGTTTAAAGGAAATTATCTTGAGCATGATATGGGAGCATGCACGTGGGAGTGGTGGCGCAGAGGTTAAGAAGGTGCGCTTGTGATCGGAAGGTCGCCGGTTCAAGCCCCGGTACCGACAACATCAAAGATGTGGGTGGGGTACGTGAAATGGTCACACTTGTCTCCACCCTCATCTGCCCCACTCTGGGCCCTTGAGCAAGGCCCTTAACCCACACCATCTGCTCCCCCGGGAACCCTAGATATCAGCTCTCTGCTCCACACAGAGGGCTGTGGTTGCTCGGTGGTCTGTGGTTGCGTCAGGAAGGGCATCCGGCGTAAAAACTGCCAAATCTTCGTGCGACCAGTTCGCTGTGGCGACCCCTAACGCAGGGAAAAAAGCCGAAAGAAGAAAAAAAAAAAAAATATATANATAATAATAATAATAATAATTAACTGATCATAATAACATTAATAATAATAATAATAATAATAATAATAATAATAATAATAATAATAATTAACTAATCATAATAACATTAATAATAATAATAATAATAATAATAATAATAATAATAATAATGATGAACTGATCATAATAACATTAATAATAATAGCAATAATACAATTCATATTATTATTAGTTGTTATTGACAAGTTGTCTTCTGTGTGAGCTGGACACCCTGTCCCTGTTTCATTCTTCTCTCTCTCTCTGTGTTGTGGTCACGCGCCTTTGATTGTGCGCGCCTCCCCGGGTGGGACTGCTGGTTCTGATCCAGCAGAGAACAGCTGGACTGTGGGAGAGGAGCAGGTTTTCCTTCTGGACCTGGGACCATGAAGTCTGTGGTCTGACTGGGCTGCAGACTGAACACCCAGCAGCCTCCACACGTCACGGGGGGGTCCCTGTGTGAACAAGTCCATCAGCTCAGTCCACAGCGCAGCTCCTGCTCTGTCCTGCTCCTTGGAGCGGGTCCTGAACGCATCAAGATTGGTCCTAAAGCCAGCAGGCAGCAGGACCGTCCTGCGCTCCGGCTGCTCGGCAGGAGGCGGCTGGTGGCTGCTGGGGTCTTGGGGGTCGTCATGGTTCTGCTTCTGGTCGTTCTCATCCCGGTTCTGGTGAGCTCAGGGGGAACTGCTGCACACTACGAGATGCTCAGGACTTGCAGGATGCTGTGCGACCCGTTTGGTACCAGATCCCCGAGCAGCACCGCCACAGCGGACCCGCTCCCAGACGGCAGCCTCGTGCGCTCTTTGCCCACTTTCATCCAGGGAGCCAAAGGAGATCCCGGACGAGCAGGAAGAGTGGGTCCGAGAGGGACTCCAGGTGAGCCGGGACCGCCCGGTCCAGCTGGTCCACCTGGGGAGAAAGGTGACCCGGGTAGACCCGGTTTACCGGGACCCCCAGGACCCAGCGCGGGCGCGGGCGCCGTGAGCGCGGCCACATACAGCACCGTGCCCAAGATCGCCTTTTACGCAGGGCTGAAGAAGCAGCACGAGGGCTACGAGGTGCTCAAGTTTGATGACGTGGTGACCAACCTGGGGAACCACTATGACCCCACCACCGGGAAGTTCACGTGCTCCATCCCCGGGATCTATTTCTTCACGTACCACGTCCTGATGCGCGGAGGAGACGGAACCAGCATGTGGGCCGACCTGTGCAAAAACAACCAGGTAGCCTACAAACACCAGCTCAATTTATACAGCTTTTCATTTATTTATGAGCTTTTCCTCCCAGTTTGGTCCCAGACAGCTCGGGGTCCAGGTCTGGGCCCATGGAGCATACCATACCATTTACCATACCATTTTATTTATAAAGCACTTTAAACAGGAACAAGTCCACACCAAAGTGCTGGACAAACAAACACGCAACAGGCAACACATACAATGAAGTACAACACGAAAAACATAAAAACATTGCAGGTCATAAATAAAATGATCCAGTACAAATCAGCTGGCATTGAAAGCGATGGAGTAGTAGTGAGTTTTTAACCGGGATTTGAAAACCGAGAGGGAGGGGGCCTGTTTGATGAGCAGCGGCAACTCGTTCAGGAGCAGGTCTGGTTCTGTCATGAGGACAAACCGTTTCAGGTTTGATGAAAGTACTGCTGGGGCTTTACAGAACTGATTGTGAGGAAGTCTCATATTAATCAAATATAAAATAAGGAGACAATATCTAAACTCTCCAACAAAAGTATAGTATTAGGAGCTCCAGGAACAGTTGAAATACAGGTAGTCCCCAACTTACGAACGAGTTCCGTACCTACGGGCCGTTCGTAAGTCGAAAATTCGTAAGTAGGATCACATACAAAACAAAAAAACAATGTTTAAAAAAAAAAAAAGAGATGCGCATTCGTAAGTCCGAAACGTCGTAAGTCGGGGGCGTCGTAAGTCGAGGACTACCTGTATAAAGACTTTATTTGAATGTTTAGAGCAGGGGTTCTCAAAGTTTTGGGGGTTCAGGGATCCCCTCATAACCCTCATGTTTATTAAATAGCGTCTTCAATTTGTCTATTTAATGTGATGGAAATATTTGTATGACAACAATAATTAAGACCTGTTCTTTAATAGTGTTAATACAATTTTTATACTTTTAAACCTGCTGTGTTTTTATTCAAGACAAAATTAACAAAATGTTTAATTTCAACTTCCAAAAATGACAGTTTTGAGAATAGTATCAAAAACCACTTGAAAACTTCACCTATTCACAAAATGAACATAATAAATGTATTTCCACTTCTTCCACATTTGATTTATTGTGTTAATGTATGGGGAAAAGCATGTAAAAACAGCACAATGCCTATTTTTATCTTGCAGAAAAGAATTGTAAGAATTATAGCAAAAAAGCATTACTGTCACCCATCAAGTCAATTATTTTATCAGATGAAATTGCTGAAGTTCTATGATTTGGTGGATTACAACATTTTGTCACTTATGTACAGAGCTCATAAAAATACACTACCATCAAATATCCAAATTTATTTTGTGAAAATATCAAGCTGCTACAATCTCAAGGGGACAGATGTATTTGTAAAACTGCAATTTAGAACTAGTTTGAAGGGAAGAACTACCGTAATTCAGGAGGATTGTGGAATAACTTGAAGACAGAAGTTAAAGAAGTCAAATCAATCCCTGTCTTTAAGAAACTGCTTAAAGTTGAACTGTTAAACAAATATAAATGAATGTATTTAAATGACTAATATATATAATTGAAAGTTGAATGAGTTATTTACTTATTTTGTTATTATAGAACAATTTGTTTGAATTCTTTTTAGATAAATAAGGAGCAGATTTAATAAGATATTTTCTTCATCTGCTACCTTTTATTTTACATTTTATATATTTTTTCTTTTCAATTCATATATGTCAATTGTTGTATTTCATTATTGGAAAATGAATGAATAAATAAATAAATAAAAAATTGTTACAGAAAACTCTACATCAAACTGAACAGAATCAGAACAGCAGCAGCACTCCAACCATGAATCTGTAAACTGATCCATGTTGGAGCGCAGATAGTGGGCGGGCCGGGGGTGTCATAGTCTGCCTTTCTTTTCTGTTTACTTTGTGTTTTATCTCGTCTTTATTTCCTTTCCTGTTCTGTCATAATGTGTCCTCATTGTGTTTTAGTCTTCTCTTGGTTCCTTTTCTCTTCCTAGTGTTTTTGCCTCCATCATGTGGTCTGTCAATGTTACTGCTCCCTCATTAAGTTCCAGGTTTCTTGGGGTCATCCCCCAGAGAATTTTGAATAAAGTAGATGTGATTTCCTGCATTTTTGCTGTATTTTAACACACTGTTAAACATCTACATTGGGGTAAATATGTAGCATCCATCCTTCTAAGACTTAAGAAAGACAAATGTCCTCAGAGACACTACGTCTACCTTACCCCTTCCTTTCCTGTTCATCTGGGACAGATAATGACATTCTGTTTTCCAGCTCAGGGAGTTTCTTTGTTAACATTCTGTGTGTGTGTGTGTGTGTTTACATGGTGGGGGGGAAACAAAGATTTTGGGTATGTTAATTAGAGGAAAAGATCTGCGTTTACACGGACAAATTCTGTCCGCATGAATCCACTGTAGTTACCATGCCGGGTCATCAGATGGCGCTGCAAATTTTGTACGTTCACCTAATGCGCATGCGTGCTGCCTCAGTCTGCTGCTTTCTTCTGGGCTAAAAGTTAACAACAACTTAACAAGTTAAAGCTGGAATTTGGATAAGAGTCGACAGATTTGACATCAAGCAGGACCCGCACGTTCTTAAAAATGGTTCCTTGTGTTTACTTCGATCACACAACAACCAACTGAGTTTTTATTTAAAAAAATTCCTGTGAGGTCGAGAAGCTGTTCTTCCACCAAACGGACCGGTTCGGATGTGGATCAGTATCTAGAATGAAAACAGAGCAGAGTCCAGTTCATTAACGTGTTTTTAATAGTGTTCAGATTACTTCTCAATGTTTGTGTGACATACAGTTTGTGGTGTTGAATAAATAAATACAAAATAAACCTGGTGTCTTCATTTTCAACTTTAATAACACGCAACATGTTACTCATCGTTTAAATGACTTAATGAGTCCAGATAGCTTCATTTAGCTCAGATAACTTTATATATCTCCCACGCTAACATTAATATTGTTTATTATTGTTAAACTGTTATTATTTAACACATTTTAGTATGTTATAGTGCAGTGTGACACGTGAAATATCTGCCTGCTTCGTTCAATAAACAGTGATATTAGAACTGGATCAGACTGTGTCTCTTCCAACACAGCTGCAGCAATATTCAGGTGTAGATTAATTAAATATGAGACTCAAAATATATTCCATCAGTCGTAGTTCAAAAAGCGGTGTGTGTCCGCCGCCATTGTTGATGCCGTCTGTCCGCGCGTGCATGCTGCGCGCATGTGGTTCAAACATAAGCTCAGCGGGAGATGTGTACGTTATCAACGGGGGGTCAGCAAAAAACCTCCACTCTGGAAGGTGGATTCAGAAACCTTCTGATTCAAAGAGGGGGGCCACTGGTGTCGTGTAAACGATCAGCAGAACCGCAGAGAGAAACGTGCAGTTTCACTCAAAATATGCGCCGTGTAAACGGCCCCAAAGTCTACAGCAGGGACCACCCTGACATGTTGCATGATTTTGGACCCTTTCTGTGTAATTCACCGTTGAGTCACCAGACTTTTTTTTTTTTAGACTCCTGAAGAAGGGTCTTGATCAAAGAGCTTCACTTGGCCTTATCAACAGAGGCTGGTCGCCATGACAATGAATGAAGCTAACCTCCCATGTGAAGTTCTGATTCAAAGAAACCCATTGTGTTTATATCAGCATGGTGTCACACATCCTTAAAGGGGACCACATATTCAAAATTCACTTTTTAATGGTTTTTTTTTACTCAACTTTGGGTATTTACTTAATAAAAAAACAGTCCTAAGGCCAAAAAAATGCACCCAGTGGTTTATTTACTCTAAGTAGATTTATTTTACTGTGATAAGATAGGTTTTGTTTTAAAATACTCTCGCATGTGACGTCACAAGCGAGAGGACCAGAGCCATATAAAGTGAGAGTTGCGACACTTCCATCGAGTTCCGTTGTAAGAATGGAATGCGGAAGTCACGTGGGTCATGGAGGGGGCGATTCGTTCCATGGCTCTGGTTACAGACTGAAGCTGCCTGCAGTAGCGCTCTGTCGCCGCCAGAGGGCGCAGCTCCACAAGGTTTCCATAGCCGTTGTTTGGAACGATTAACCGCCTGTCGGCGACTTCAAAGAGTGTCAGAACTCTCTATATATATGGCTCTGGAGAGGACAACCCACCCCAACCTGAGTCCAGCCCCTCACCTAGCAACCCCTGGTGCGGCTCAACCCACTTCTGTATAAAAGACTTGACGGTTGTTTTTCCTGATTTCATGGCTAAAAATGTCACAGAGTCTAGCCAGCTAACTCTCTGACCCTCCTGGCCCAGATAATGGAGCGCGCACTAAGCAGATTTAAAATTGATAGTTTTCAGATGGGAGGCTTGAATGAACAGCGATGCAGCATGTTGCTGTGTGTGTGTGTGTTGGTTTATGTGTCATTAGCAGGACAGACTACGTACCGCTAAACCTCATTGACAAACCCGTGTGTGTGTATGTGTGTGTGTGTGTGTGTGCCGGGCCCGGCGCGCGGCTGAGCGAGGGACACAGATAACAAGACAGCCCCGCTGTGAGTGTGTGTGTGTGTGTGTGTCCGCGAGTGACATCCGCTCGCTCCGCTACCTCCAGCTCGCGCGCACAGGGAGAGGGAGGGAAACGTCAGGGAGGGAGTTGGACATTTATTACAGAGGAAAAATTAAAAATGACACGACAACTTGTACACATCTGATCTGTCCCACAATAAATATGTCGCGGTCCAGTTACAGCTCAGCGTGAGTTCAGACATCCTCGTCTGCCTTTGGAGGGCGGAGTTAATGTAAGCAGATCTTTGAAGGGCGTGCCACGAGATCTCATTATCATAAACCGGTCGTTCAAAACGAAAGTTAAAAATGGCAGAATTAAAAAGGGTATAATTGATTATCTAAGAATTATTTTGTGTATTAAATTGAATGAACACTGTCTGGTAACCCCAAAGACATACCATAAAATTTTTTAAAACCTATCTGTGGTCTCCTTTAACTAAGGGTCATTGTATTGTCTTCTCTGAAGAACTTTGAGAAGGGAGTTTGCAGCCGGCCCCCGATCGGAAGGTTGGAGGTTCGAATCCCGTGTCCGCCCACCATGGGTCGTTGTGTTCCTGGTTAAGACACTTAACCCCGAGTTGCTCCCGGTAGGTCTGGATGGCGCCTTGCCACTACCGGTGTATGAATGGGTGGATGGTTGGTATTGTAAAGCGCTTTGGGGCTCCTCACGGGGGGCTGGAAAGCACCATATAAATAAGCTCCATTTACCTTTTTTTAATTATCTTTATTAAAGCTAAGTATACAACAAACAAAAGAATGGAGTATGCAGACGAACACAACCCTAATATGAACAAACAACCAGGGGTGTGATTTTTAAACAAATATTTACAAATATTTACAGATAGAAATTGTTCTAAGGGCCTTTTTGTTGGTAGTCTCTTAATAACTTTATATAAATGTGACACATGGGTGTGATTGTCTTTAAAAATATTAAAGTTACAGAGAATATTAAGTCTTTAGTCAGCTTGCAATGAGTGAAAAACAACAACGCCCCCTGGGATTATACTCCAGGAAATCTAAATAATAAAAAGACACGTAGGTTTGTTCTACTGGAGGAAGGAGACGAGATTCAAATAAATTTTACCAAATTTATTAGAGGGAAATTGGTACTAATGAAAAATATGAAAACAGTATTTTTCATATTAAAATACAGTAAGCAATACCAGAAAATTGTTGGCTATATTTCCAACTTAATTTTTAAAACAGGGCTTTGGCTGAAGTTAAAAAAAAAAAAAACATTTTAAAATACAAAGTATCAGGTGAGATTGAGGCTTACTAGTGGGAGGGGGGCTGTGAAGACAAGGGAACCACATCCAGTGAAGACAAGGGATTACCTGAGCTACAAAAGGGAAAGGGGTGCTCCCCTGTGGCCAGCCCTTTTAACATAAAATTGAGTAGTCTGACTGTCCGTAATTACATTCTAGATATCTAAAAATGAGATTTGACTAGGAACAATTACATTTTAGAATATCCAGAATGTTAATTTAGGATATCTGTATTTACACGTGGGCAATGACAGTGAGACCTGGAGGGATGTGGTTGGGAGGAACGGCCCACCTGTACTGAACTCGAGTGGTGTTCTGTTATTAGACTTCTGCTCGTCATGGATTGTCCATAACGAACACCATGTTCATGCATAAGGGTGCCCATATGTGTGCTTGGCACCAGGAAACCCTAGGTCGCAGTTCAATGATCGACTTTGTTGTCATCTCATCTGATCTGCGGCCACATGTCTTGGACACTCGGGTGAAGAGAGGGGCGGAGCTGTCAACTGACCACTACCTGGTGGTGAGTTGGCTCCGATGGTGGGGGAGGATGCCGGTCAGACCTGGCAGACCCAAACGTATTGTGAGGGTCTGCTGGGAACGTCTGGCAGAGTCTCCCGTAAGACGGAGCTTTAACTCCCACCTCCGGGAGAGCTTTGAACACGTTCCGAGGGAGTCGGGGGACATTGAGTCCGAGTGGGCCATGTTCCACACCTCTATTGTCGAGGCGGCTTATCGGAGCTGTGGCCGCAAGGTTGTTGGTGCCTGTCGAGGCGCGACCAACACCATTTATAGTGGGGGTGGCGTGCTACTGACCTCAACTCGGGATGTTGTGAGTCGGTGGGCAGAATACTTCGAAGACCTCCTCAATCCTACTGGCACGTCTTCCACTGAGGAAGCGGAGCCTGGGGACTTTGGGTCGGGCTCTCCAATCTCTGGTGCTGAGGTCACCGAGGTGGTTAAAAAGCTCCGCGGTGGCAGGGCTCCAGGGGTGGATGAGATTCGCCCTGAGTTCCTTAGGGCTCTGGATGTTGTGGGGTTGTGTTGGCTTACGCGACTCTGCAATATTGCGTGGACATCGGGGGCAGTTCCCTTGATCAAGTGGGTTCCCCTATTCAAAAAGGGGGACCATAGAGTGTGTTCCAACTACAGGGGGATCACACTCTTAAGCCTCACTAGTAAGGTCTATTCAGGGGTTCTGGAGAGGAGGGTCAGTCGGATAATCGAACCTCGGATTCAGGAGGAGCAGTGTGGTTTTCGTCCTGGTCGTGGAACACTAGACCAGCTCTACACCCTCAGCAGGGTCCTGGAGGGTGCGTGGGAGTTTGCCCAACCAGTTTACATGTGCTTTGTGGACTTGGAGAAGGCATTCGACCGTGTCCCTCGGGGGGCCCTGTGGGGGGTACTCCGGGAGTATGGGGTACCAGGCCCCTTTGATACGGGCTGTTAGGTCCCTATACAACCGGTATCAAAGCTTAGTCCGCATTACCGGCAGTAAGTCAGGCTCATTTCCGCTGAGAGTTGGACTCCAACAAGGTTGCCTTTTGTCACGATTCTGTTCATAACTTTTATGGACAGAATTTCTAGGTGCAGCCAAGGTGTTGAGAGGATCCGTTTTGGTGGCCTTAGAATTGCTTCTCTGTTTTTTGCAGATGATGTGGTCCTATTGGCTTCATCAGATCGTGATCTACAGCTTTCGCTGGAGCGGTTTGCAGCCGAGTGTGATGCGGCCGGGATGAGGATCAGTTCCTCCAAATCCGAGGCCATGGTCTTGAGCCGGAAAAGGGTAGCATGCCCTCTCCGGGTCGGGGATGAGGTCCTGCCCCAAGTGGAGGAGTTTAAGTATCTCGGGGTCTTGTTCACGAATGAGGGAAAACTGGAGCGTGAGATCGATAGGCGGATAGGTGCAGCGTCCGCAGTGAAGCGGGTGCTGTACCGGTCTGTCGTGGTGAAGAGAGAGCTGAGTCGAAAGGCAAAGCTCTCAATTTACTGATCGATCTATGTTCCACCCTCATCTATGGTCATGAGCTTTGGGTTGTGACCGAAAGAACAAGATCTCGGATACAAGCGGCTGAAACGAGTTTGACCAAATTAATATTTCTGTAAATTTCATCCTGTTCATCAACTTTCAGATACTTTTACTGAATTCAAACATTTTGGGCCCCTTCTCTGTTTCTTTTGGTTGCATCTCATTAAATTTTAGTACTGGTAATATTGAGCAAACGTGTTGTGTGGTAATAGCCAAGAGTAACCCTCAACATACTAAGGGCTAATTAAAAAATGTCATTCTCATAGTTGCTCTTGGGTCAACTGCGTAAGTCAAACTTCATAACTGGACATGTTGTGGGTCATAAAGGATTTCTACTAATTTTAGGGTCACAAAAAGAATTGTAAAAAATATGAATATTTCAAAAAGTAAAAATTGCACAAGTACCAAAAGTCAGAGCAGGAATGTCCTGAATGAGCTTACTAAACATTTTGATATGTGAAATGTTGAAATAGCACAAATATGCCAAATGATTTAGGCTACGTGCTGAAAAATGTACAGAATAAAACCATAGATATATGAGTAGCATCAAGAGGGGAGTGGTGGCGCAGAGGTTAGAGAAGGTGGGCCTGTGATCGGAAGATCAACAGTTCAAGCCCCGGTACCGACAACATCAAAAATGTGGGTGGGGTAGGTGAAGCACACACACCTGCCCCCACCCTCATTCTTCCCCCACTCTGGGCCCCTGAGCAAGGCCCTTAACCCCCACCATCTGCTCCCCTGGTTGTCCTAGATAGCAGCACACAGAGGGCTGTGGTAGCTCGGTGGTCTGTGGTTGCATCAGGAAGGGCATCCGGCATAAAAAAACAACAACTACCAAGTATTTTCGTGCAACTTAGTTCGCTGTGGTGACCCCTAATGCAGGGAGCAGCCGGAAGAAGAAGAAGAAAAAAATATGAGTAGCGTTAATGCTTTATAAGCATTAACACTTTCATTTTCAATTCAGTTTATTCATATAGTGCCAAATCACAACAAAGTCATCTCAGGGCACTGAACAGGAACATATATACAAAAGTCAATTATTAAAAGTTATCTACAAAGAAGGAAGCCAGCAGACGTGTTGACAATTAACTTTTGTCTCAGCCTCCCATCCTGAGCAAGCGCAAAGGAAGGAAAAACTCCCTTTTAACAGGAAGAAACCTCCAGCAGAGCCAGGCTCAGGACGAGTGGCCATCTGCTTTGACCTGATGGTTTGAGAGGACAGAAAGGAGAAACAAACCCAGAACATGTAGGTCCAGATGTATCTGAAAAAAAAAAAAAAAAAAAAAACATGTCAAAATATAAACAAATTACAAATTTTCATTCATTCATTCATTCAACCTTTATTTATACAGGCTAGCCTCGTTGAGCCACGGGGACTCATTTACAAGAGGGACCTGTAAATACAAAAAGTAGAGTACCGTATTCTCCGGCGTATAAGTCGCACCTTTTTGCACCTTTTTGCCCACATTTCTAAGCCCTGCGACTTATAGGCCGGTGCGACTTATCCACAGTATTCTTGGAGGTGTCTCTGTAGAAGCGAATGTGCATTGTACTTCCTGTCCGACACCGGAAGTGCCTGTATTCCATAGACGGAGTATGTATCGCGGGTGTTTTTGAAAGTTATTTTCATTCATTTTATCGGAGCAAACACAGCTTTTGTTTAAACGGAACGTTTACTGAAATGTCCTACCGGGGTTCAGGTACCTGCTGTGCTGTTCGCGGCTGCACCAACAACCGGACCAAGCTAAATCTTTGGCTAAAACAACAGTGTTTTCAACACGGACCCAAAACAAAGAAAGAGTGTTCCTGCATCCTTCTCTATGGCTGTGTCTGCGCGATCAGGTAACATCTGTAATTTCTTTTTATTCAGGGAGGGTTTATTAATGAGAGTTTTGGATGATTTACTGTCTTAAAATGATATATGTCAGGCGCGACCGGTATCTTTAGCCGAGTTAGCTGCTAATAAACCTTAGCCGAGAGGCCGGAGCAAACACGTTCGCTATTTATGTAGTTTTAAATTATGTCTGCGCGATCAGGTAACATCTTTTTATTCAGGGAGGGTTTATTAATGAGAGTTTTGGAAGATTTATTGTCTTAAAACGATAGATCTCAGACGCGCCGGTATCTTTAGCCGAGTTAGCTGCTAATAAACCTTAGCCGAGAGGCCGGAGCAAACGCGTTCGCTATTTATGTAGTTTTAAATTATGTCTGCGCGATCAGGTAACATCTTTTTATTCAGGGAGGGTTTATTAATGAGAGTTTTGGAAGATTTACTGTCTTAAAACGATAGATCTCAGACGCGACTGTGACTTTTAGCCGAGTTAGCTGCTAACAAACCTTAGCCGAGAGGCCGGAGCAAACGCGTTCGCTATTTATGTAGTTTTAAATTTTGTCTGCTACATCTGTAATTTCTTTTTATTTGTCACTCCTCTTTTAACGAAACGAGTGGTGTTCCCACATTTTTAATGAACTAAAACAACAAAGTTTGGACTGTCTTCAACTGTATTACTCGCATGTAAACAAACAGTGTTTCTGGTCAACCGGAAGTTGTGTGCACATTTCGCGCAAAGCATCATGGGGCGTAGGAATACTGTGGATACGTCGATTTTTCCAACATTTTGGTCATAATGTGACTTTGGTCAAAAGCTCCAAAAATGGTGCAGTACCAGTTTCGGCCGCTATGGGCGCTAAGAAACCCTTTACAGTACCTACACTGTTGACATCTGCCTGGTCCAAAAATGGTGCAGTGACACAGAAGATGAAGACTTCAATGGTTTTGAATGAATAAATAAAAGCCATAAAATAAATACAGTATCTGTTTCTGTCATCATTTTAAACTGAGACACGTTTTTTACTGTAATGTCAGCTAATAAAAATATTTTTTATGTGTTTATCTTTAAAGATAAATGATGAAAGACACAAAATATAATATAATCTTGTCAAAAGTCCTTCCAAACAATTTGGCAGCCAGTCCAAAATAATGTTCATTTATTAATTAAGACACATAAAACAAAATACTGTAGTTTTAATGTGATAATCTTGTCAAAAGTCCTTCTAAAAAAATTGGCAGCCAGTCCAAAATAATGTTCATTTATTAATTAAGACACATAAAACAAAATACTGTAGTTTTAATGTGATAATCTTGTCAAAAGTCCTTCTAAAAAAATTGGCAGCCAGTCCAAAATAATGTTCATTTATTAATTAAGACACATAAAACAAAATACTGTAGTTTTAATGTGATAATCTTGTCAAAAGTCCTTCTAAAAAATTTGGCAGCCAGTCCAAAATAATGTTCATTTATTAATGAAGACACATAAAACAA
>JBBPBX010011585.1:0-39276 GCA_038048925.1 Garcialebias charrua | reverse complement strand
ATTAAGCAGACTTGTTTTCTGTTTTTTGTTAGCTATTGGTTTGTTTAGAGCCAATTGAATTATACCAACCAAAATCGTTGTAACTCTGTTTGTAAACAATATTGCAGAAACTACACAACAAATTATGGTGTACACAATGAATTCACATGAAGCAACATGAATCAAATGATTAAAAACTGTAAATGATTAGACCAAGGGGAAAGGTTTGTTTAAATCCACAGAAAAGAGCCGCTCAGATCTTTTTTATTGAGGTTTGAACAAGAAAGCTTTTCATTTTGATCATTACCTTCGAACAAAGCACGGCACCATCTCCCCCTTCTCTATCCTGTTGAGCCACGATGAGCACACTCCATGGTGAATGGGTCCCTGTCCACCTGAAAGGGATGATTACCAAGCAATCACTTTACCTCTTTCCTCACAGTTCTTCCTCCTACCCTTTTTAAGTGTACAGACGAACAGGGAAAGGGTGGCCCTAACACACCCGCAAGGCTAAAGCCATTTCTCCTTGCACATTTCTAAAAGAGAAATTACTTTGATACAAGTCATCGGGTAAACAATCAGCCATCTGCTCACAAGAAAATAACAGAAATACCAACTTCTTGAGTTCATAGATTCTAACTGCAGCAGTAGGGCTACAGGAGTCTTTGTATCCTCACTAAACCTGACATCACATTTGAAAACTGAACATTTTATTCTACATAAATATGGATTGAATAGTTTTTTTCTATTTGCATTTGGGCTCAAAGACTTGAACAGAACTTGCAATGTAATTACAGCTGTGGTCTAGCTGACCTGGAAATTAGGCTGGCTTTTCAAGTTCACTTTCCATCAGTTTGTTAGAGGCAATGAAGGCTTTTCACAGACGCTGAGCCACTAGACCGTTTCGAGTTAATCTATGATACAAACTGAACTCGAGTCGATGCACTTTCAAAAGTTAGAATGTCCTTTCTGTGACTGTTTACGTAATGTTGCACTGACCCATTAGAAATGTCAAACCAACAGAAACACTGAAGTTAAAAACGTAGCATTCTATGAAGGAACACACCAACTTGAAACAGGTCGACTTCAAAAATAATCTGTTGTAGATGAACATCTGATAATTATTCTCAGTAAAATCTTTCCGGTAGCTCACAAGTTTTTTTGCTAACAGACAAAAACTGACAGTGTCAACAAAATTACTCAACTGTTCATGACAATGCACGTTAATTGCTGTTCCAGGAAGCTTAAAAATATGATCTAAACTTTTATTTCAAGTGAAATTGAATTACAAATTGAATAGTGGTTAATAATAATAATAATGAATTTAATTTATACCGCACTTTTAATTAATAAAAATCTCAAAGTGCTCACCTCTGGCCTGATAATTGACCACGGCCACTGTGAGGTGGATCTCTCCTGGGTACAGATCAGGAGAGGAGCTGATGGAGTAGTAGCGAGGCTGCAGCAGGGGCAGCTGGGTGAGCAGCAGAGATGAAGGCATCTGGATGGAGGGGAACTCCTCCAGCACCTCCACCAGTGTGGAGCTGTTGTACCACTTCCACTCCTCATACTCCTGCAAGCCCTGTCGTGTCACAATGAAAAGATCAGGTCAAGTAAAGAAAAAAAACACAGGGTTGCAATTTTTTCGCACTGGAAGTTGTTTAATTCCATCCATCCATTCCCTGGACATGTCGCACGTTCATCACAGGGACACATCGAGACAAACAACCATTCACTCTCTCACTCACACCTAGGGACAATTTAAAGTTACCAATCAGCCTAACATGCATGTTTTTAGTCTGTGAGAGGAAACCGGAGTACAGTAGTCCTTCGCTGCTTCGCGGTTCGACTTTCGCGGACTTGCTCTTTTGTCATTTTTCAATGATTGTTAATAAAAAATACTCTGGACAGGCACTGCCATTTTGTAGTTTTCTTTCAATAAGCCCATACTGTGATACTAGTCCAAAAGAACTACATTACCCAGAAGCCAACAGTGCTTCTGGCCGCTGCTTTCTGCTGAAATGGAGGGAAAGTTTTGATCTGATCCGAACCTGACTAAAAAGCCTGGTACTTATTCATAGTGACTTCTGCACTCAGCGGATGCAGAGAGCTGATCAGAACCAGACCAGAACCGAACCAGAACTACTTCCAGCTCAATCGGTCAATCTGAGCGCTGCTTGCCGGCCCATGAAGCCTCTCGAGCGGGGAAGCGTTACTTGGAGGTCTGATGTTTTCTCCTGAGTGCACACAGATTTTTTTCAACAGCTTCTTCTTTCTTTATTATTTATTATTCTCCTTCTACAGGTGTGCAGTGGAGAGCATCCTGTGCTCCAGCATCAACGTGTGGCATGGAGGCTGCACAGCTGCAGAAAGAAAAGCTCTGCAGAGAGTGGTGAAGGCTGCACAGAAGTCTGATGGAGTCAGTCTCCCCACCATCACAGACATTTACACCTCCAGATGCAGGAAAAGAGCCACCTGCATCATGAAGGACCCCACTCACACAGCACACACACTTTTTGTCCCGCTCCCCTCAGGAAGGAGGTTGAGGAGCATCAAATGTAGAACCACTAGACTGAGGAACAGCTTCTACCCCGAGGCTGTTAGACTCATGAGAATAATCACTGTGAAATATCACATCATGTTGCTGCTGATCTGTTTCACTGTTGCTGTGTTCATTCGGGCTCATCTGCTCATACAGACTCATGTTCGTGCTGCTGTTTGGAGTAATGTTTTTCTATGATATTAATGCGTAGTGTATTTTTAGTTGATGTTTTTCTTAGTTCATATCTTAGACGTTATTACTGTTCTTCTCTTACATTTTTATTGTTGGATGTAACTTGGACCCTGTGTACATAATCTCGTTTCATCACATGTCTCACATGTGGTGCGAATGACAATAAAGATTTTCTGACTCGGACTCTGATTGTTTGTACTCTTTCTGTACTCTTGTGTGGTTTTTGTGCTGGCTCTCTCCAAAAGCATCTGGTGCTCAACGGCTGAGCCGATCAGAACCAGAACAGAACCGGACCAAAGCTGGCGAGTTCCTCGTATAAAGTTTTGCAGCAGCTACTGTACAGTAGATATATGGATGTTGTTAAAATTACATTTGAGTTTAGAACGTTGCAAGAGTGTGGGAAGTGTTTATAAAGCCTTCATTTAAAATAAAGCATTTCTACTTCACAGTTTTTCACTTCTTATGAATGTAACCCCCAGGATAATTGAGGGACTACTGTACCTGGGAAAAAAAAACCCACACACACACGGACAAAACATGCAATCTCCACCCAAAATGGCCCTCAGTCTGGGATTTGGTCTTGCTGAGAGGATGCAAACTGTTAATTAAAAATTAAAAAATTAAAAAACTTAAAACTAATAGCTACAGAACACAAACCAATATAGAGGATCTTTTCTCTCTCTCTCTCTCGCTCTGTCGACGTTTCGACTCAGGAGCCGGAGGTGGCCACAAGCGGAGCGTTCGCCATTCAAAGCCCAACTGTGTTGTGTGTCATCAGTGACATTTAGATGAGATGAATTTAGAACGCTGCCACCAGGCTTAACACCCCACCATGAAATGTTGCTTTGTTCTCGGGCCGTTAATGAGCAACACAATGTCCGTTAAAAGGCCTGGTGTCATCTTCATTCTGTTTCTTAACGCAGTTAGAAGCACCTCAAAAGCAATTAGCAAAAGAAAAAAAAAGCACATCAAAAGCACGTAGAGGCCTGGGCTTTTCAGCCTCGAGAAAACAGATGGAATTCAGGGACTTTGCACACACCAAAACATAACGGATTTGTTTAAGCAAATCTTAATGCGTTTTTGTCATTTCATTTTTTTAGTTGGAGACTTTCAACAAATTCATCAGCGATGCTGATTTTATTGCACTGTTTTGTTTATTTCCTGAATTCGGAAGCCCTCAAGTCTTTTCCTTTTGCTTTGGTGACAGTGATTCTGTGTATGAGTCACTGTTTGGACTCATTCAGGCTTTTCTGCACGTTGACAAAAATTAAGAGGGAATTGTGGGAGGCACAGTAATGGGGGGGATGGCTCTTGGTTAGTGCAGTTTCCGGATTTAATTTGGCGCCAGCTGACTCCTACTGTACACATTTCTAACGGTGCATCAAATCTAATTTCAGACTTAAGCGTCTCCCATATTTTTAACAAAGAAAATCAATGTGTTTATTGATTCAGCCTAAAGACGCTTGCATGCAAAATGCTTTACTTAAAAAGAGAAAACTTGTGCAGTGCACATTTTTAGAAACAACTTGTGTGGGTAGATAGCAAACCCTTCATGTCTATACAAACGAGGATAAGTGATCAGTGCTGCAGCAGCTCAGTAAAGGTCAAATTAAGAGCAAACAACTCAAACACTAAGTGTTTTTACCTTGCTGAGGAGCTCTAATTTCTTTTTCTGTTGCTCGTCGGTTGCCAGAGCGGCAAACTGCTGCAGCAGCACTGGGGTCGGAGGTGTGGTGATGTCCAGGAAGTACTGGAACGCTTGATAAAGAGTGCAAGGAGGGATCCGAGCCTCATTTTTCCAGTTACTAATAACTCCTGTAGACAAAAAAAAGAGGGACAAGCTGCTCAGTTTACACTACACATTAACACTTGATCAAATTTCTGCTTATTTCTAGCCATGCTTTAGCCTATTTTTGGTTTATGTTGGCTATAAAAGTGTTTATTCAAGCACTTTTTCATGTTTCGATCATTTACAGCTGAACATTTTTTGGAAATATTTAGGGCAAAAAAACATCTAAGTCAAGAAAGCCCATGTCAGATGGTCTGAAATGCATGAAAACAAAATGTCATATTGTTCTGCACAATACTGCCAAGTTAATCTGGTTGGCTGACTCCAAAAGACACAACAAATTTAGTTTTATATAATATGAGTTTGCATGTTCAGCAACAGTTGTCATATTACCGGTAGTTAAAAACAGAAATGCAACATGCAAGATGCAACTTGAAATATCAACAACTTAATCTAACGATAAAATTTGCAATAAATACACTTAGCTGCAGGAAGACTGTTGCATTTTTTTCAGGTAAAAAGGCTCTAACATTGTACAATACATGTAAAATGTATAAATATATTCTTTACTGAGGTGCAGCCTCTGTTTTAATAACAGAAAGATACTGACATTTGCTACACAATTCATTCAACTGATGATGTTAATTCACAAAGACTATAAAAGCAAGGAGGTAATAAAATGTTTTAGTCAAAAATGTGCATGCAACAGATAACTTGTTTGAATTCTAAATTTAAAAGATTCTTTCAATGTGCTGCACAAAATTTTCTTTCTTCAGTTTTACTGCTTTCCATTCCTTTCATGTCTCATCTGACACTTTCATAACTCAATCAGTCCTGGCCAAGTGATTAAAGTTTGTTTAGGGTTTTATACACTTTGATCACAGATATTAGAATTTTCATTGTTAAAGTAAAAAAAAAAAAAAAACTAGACATTGTAGCGATTATTACATTTTAAAGTCAGCCCAATTACAGTTATCATCCTGTGACATATACGCTGCACTATACAACCCCTCCTCCAAATAAACAAACAGCTTAACAAATATTTGACATCTCATAATTGGTAACCATGATTTGTGACACCATGAACATTTGAACATGTGGCCAAATGTGCCCATCTCACCTATTTCTGTTGAGTCTGATGTAAACTTCTCCAGTTTAAGCAAATACACTTTTTGTCAACATCAAATGTGTATGATCCAATTTTTTCCCTTCTATTTAAACCACCAAAATTAAGACAATGTTGAGAAAAACTTTCAGTGTGTGATTTTTATTAATTAATTTAGAATAAAATATAGCACCTGTAATGTATTGGTCAACATCTGTAGCTTTTGAATCAAATATTTATCATCACCAGCTGCCTAAAAATGAACGATAAAGCACAGCACATGCATGTGTGTACGCTGTTAGCAAAATATCTCATTAACCACTGGACAATTTTCAAGGAATCTCTTAGAAAATGATAGCTAAATGTACCTACACCTTATTAATGTTTGACGCTAACCTGATTCAAGATGGCTGACTCTACTGATCAGTGATCAGCATATACAAACATATACAGGTAGTCCTCGGGTTACGACAGTCTCGAGTTACGACGTTTCGTGGTTACGACGCATCTCCCATTTACTATGAACAGCCTTTTTTTGAGTTACGCAGCGGCAGCTGCGGCGGAAGAATACAGTATTGTACTGTACACGGTGCAGCGGCGGAGGGATACACAGGCGGAGGGATACACAGGCGGAGGGATACAGAGGCGAGGAATAGGTTACGTACTGTAAACGCTCTGGACCGAGGTTGACAGCAGAACCAGCGGCAAAGCAATAGAAAAGTACAGGTGGAGGCCTTACTGTAAACACTCTGGACAAAAGTGGACGGCGGTTTTATGTCGTAAACGGAATACGGAATACGGCGGATGGACCGAGATGGACGGCGGTTCCCTTTCAGTCTGGTCTCTCGGTGCAAAATACTTGCTATGGGAATTGCGCCCCGCGTGATTACCTGAAGGAATACACTCACGCCTTTACGGCTAGGGCGTCAACGCCGCACCAGAGGCCCCGCACTCTGGGTATTTAAGCGGCTGATGCCCATCCATCATTCTCTTTTTTGCCCTTCACCTCGCTAAAGCTGAACTACCTCTTCGCGGGACTTCTCTGTTGCTTCATCGCTCAACTTGAGGTGAGATTGCTCCCTGCACAGAGCGCACAGATAATTATTCCTGCATATTGCTGGACACGTTTTCTCTTAACCCCGAAGTATTTTCTTCTCCTCTCTCTACAGATTGCTTCGCTCGACGGCGCTAACTGCGCCATAACAGCTACCCTTGCTAACTCCTAGCGAGCTAGCCAGCGAAAGCGACGCGACGGAGGAGACATTTCAAGGAAAAAGAAAAAGGATTCTGGAAGGACTCGCTCACCTTATCTCGGACATGCCTCCAGAGAAAAGAAAAGCGAAAGACAAGACTTCCAAGAAAATCCAGCGGGACGGCGAGCCCAACTATGCGCGCCTGTGTACATAATCTCGTTTTCATCACATGTACCACATGTGGTGCAAATGACAATAAAGACTCTCTGACTCTCTGACTCTGACTCTGTCCCAACGGATGCGGTTTCTCCCTCGCGGCGACGGACACCCATGAGGCCTGTCCCGTCTGCCTGGGAATGTTACATGAAAAAACAGCGCTGGATACGCCCGACTTTTGCCCACACTGCAACCTGATGCTGGATGCGGTGCTGCGGCACCGGGTTGACCTCGTCGCCAAAGCCATGGGTGCTTCAGCAGTACCAGCGGATGCGGATACCACCGAGCCTCTCACTCCCACGCCGGAGCTCGAGAACATGGCTCTGCACGACAGCACACGAGTCGAATGGGGTGACAGCCCTGACGTGCTGGCTCCTATGGTGGACTTAACAGATGAGTTTGACACTCGAGGCATGATGAACGAGGACGAGATCTCGATTTCAGCCTCGGGCGAATTTTCAGCGGAGGACGCAGACATCGAACTGGAGGATAAGGGAGAAGACCTCTCCCAGCTCCCGGTATCTGTGCTCCCAGAAACTGACTGTTCCATCCCTGCTCTGTTCGACCTGTGCCACAGAGCAACGGACGTGTTGCACATCCCATGGCCCGAGCCGCCGCCTCGCCAACAGGTCACGAGGCTGGCAAAGAACTATTTTTACTCGAAGCAGCAGGCCGCCACGAGGCAAAGGATGCCCGTGTTCCCGGACTTCCTCACAGAACTAACTCACACCTGGCCTCAGCCAAGAGCCCCCATGCTCCTTCCCCTCTCACAGTTCCTCAACGTCAACGGGATGGATGAGGTGGGAATAGCTAACGTACCTCAAATTGAGGACACACTAGCATCTCACCTAGCTCCTAAGTCATCCGGGACAAAACCAACTCTCCCCAGCAAGGCTTGTCGAGCTTCAGCGTCTCTACTAGAGAAGTGCTACAGAGCTCAGGGACTCGCGGTGCGCGCCATGAACGTGTCCGCTTTGATGCAGGCTTACCTGGCTGAAAAACTCCAACAGCTTCAGGTAACGACAGACAAACAAGCTGCCACTGACATGCTGGATGAAGCCCGCAGGGCAACAGACTTTGTGCTCTGCATGATGGGGACAGCCACTGTTACTCAAGGCAGAGGCATGGCGGAAGTGGCCATCGCGATTCGCCACCTGTGGATGACTTTAACAGATCTCCCTGAGGGACAAAAGGTGCCTTTTCTCCACCACTCGATAGAGCCGGCGGGATTATTTGGTAAAGCTTTGGAACGAATTCAGACCAAGCTGGACCAAAGGCGCAGACAGGCCGAAGCTCTCAGAGTGGGCATTCCTCAGAGAAGCTTCGTCCCCCCCAAGGGAGTCTGCTGGAGGCAGAAATCTGCAGCCTCGCCACCGCTCGGCATCGCGTGCCCCACAGCAGAAGCGGCCAGCATACGAGGAGGAGCCCCGGCAGAGACCCCCGCCGGGCCAACCTCGCATCGAGCACGCATGGAGCAAAAACAGTTTTTTTCCCCGCCAGGCGGTCAGACACAGTGCCTCCTCGGTGAACCGGGACACCAGACAGAAACGTGCCTGATGAACCAGGTCCACGTGGTACTGGGAATAATCCCTTCATGTCCAGACTTTATTTGTAACATGGTACAAAAAGCTGGTAAATCTGTCACATGCACAAATCATGCTCTCTCTGCTGTGAGTGACATAGAATCATGTACGTCATTGCACATAAGCACGAATAAAGCTCATAAAACAGCCCCTCTCTGTTTTATTGACTCTAAAAAAAAAATGCAACAAAAACACAAGTGACTTCAGCATAACAGGTCCCCCTGGCCTGCCAGCCGTTATAAAGGGAGGGAGCCGTTTCACCCCCCTCCCTCATGGCCCACGGGGTGTTAGCCTAATCAATAAGCCCCAGCAGGGTGCCTTTGCTTCGTCTGCAGTAGACAGGCACAGAGGCGTCTGCAAGCAACCCCCACACCCCTCACGGAGACAGGCGAGCAGGCGAGGGGGGTCATGTGCTCAAGCCCCCGCTCCATTGTGAATAACGGGGCAGCCAATACACTAACCAGGAAAACACGTGACATGTCCGCACCTCAGGGAGGCTTGCCGACAGAATTTAACGACGGGGAGGGGGGGTGGCATGTCAGATGCCCACAGGCAGCCACAAGCTTCACACATTCACAGCAGCAATTGTGTTCAAGCTGCTGTACGTGTAAACAAATCAGAGTTGAATCAGATCTCTCTTCCTGTTTTTTGAAGGGAACTGGGCTCTCTATCACCAAGTAATCTAAAGTCTTCCAAACTCAAAGAAGCATCTCCACGTTCTCACGTTGCAGCTGTCCCTTTATTATTAATGAGGGACACACAATGTCCAAGCAGTGATCAGACAGCACGTGACCTTCTTCTCTGTGCTGGTTCAGCTCTGCTCTCAAACAAAATTCTCCCAACAGGTGAAACACAGAACCCGGTCTGCTGGTGAAGATTCTCAGTCGTCCAGGACATGATAAAATCAAAAAAGGCGTTCAATACAGGATCAACTGGACTTTATTTAGTTTTATAGTTGCTTCCTTTCATTCAGAATTGAAAAAGACTTCTGGACAGAAGTCGAAACGTTTTCTGCAACAAATAAAGTCCAGTTGATCCTGTATTGAACGCCTTTTTTGACAGAACCCGGTCGGTTTGCCTGGTTCCGACGCTCTGTTAAAGCCAAGGACCAGTAAACTGGACCATTCCAGAAAACGGATTGGAGTCAGGAGATCTGCTCGTTTACAAAACTCGCAGTTTCTTAGTCCCATGACCCCAAACTTGAAGGGGGAAAATAGACTTTCTGCTCCAATTCTGTCTAATAAGGATACCAGGTTGCATCTGCCCTCGATCACCCTCGATCAGAGCAGCCTGGTAGCACATCGGCAAGGAGGCCCTCTTCCCAACGTGGTTGACCCCCAGGAGTTCACAGCCTCCAGGGCCCTTGGAGAAGAACTGGATACACTAACTGCTCTTCTTCAGGGCCAAACTATGTCACCAGAAGAGACAGTCCCGCCGTTTAGGCCAGGAACAGTTAAAAATTTCAGCTTGTTGGCAGAAAAGAACAAGTTGATGGTGTCAGGCCTGCCGGAAAATGTGGTAAAAACCATACAAAATGCCCGTGCTATGTCAACACAGTCTCTATACGCACAGAAGTGGCGTATTTTTGAAGCCTGGTGCTCAGAAAGAAATATTATTTCTTACGCATGCGACTTGGCTCAGCTCCTGACCTTCCTTCAGGACTTACTGGAAAAAGGTTGTTCTTACTCAACGATTAAAGTTTTCCTATCAGCTATTTCAGCCTGTCACGAAGGCTGGGGACATAGGACACTTGGAGCGTATCCAATCGTAATAAGATTTATGAAAGGTGTGCTTCGGACTAAACCACCCAGCAGGATCCTGACCCCTGGTTGGGATCTTGGCCTGGTCTTGAGGGCTCTCTGTGACCCTCCATTCGAGCCACTGAGCGAGGTTAAGATGGATTTGTTATCTTATAAAACCACTCTACTCTTGGCACTTTGCTCGGCGAAACGTGTGGGTGACCTCCATGCATTGTCTGTACATCCAATGTGTACCAGATTCGCCCCTGACGGGTCAAAGGTCACCTTAAGGCCTAATCCCACATACACCCCCAAGGTCTTGACTTTGAACCACAGGAGTCTAGACTTTGATCTCTCCTCCTTCCCACCTGCTCCTATCCTCACTCAGGAACAGTAGAGGCTGAAGGCTCTCTGCCTCGTGAGGGCTTTACGCATTTGCATGCAGAGAACGGCCGAATGGAGGAAAACAAATCAACTGTACGTGTGTTTTGCAGCACCTGCTACCGGAAAGGCCCTATCAAAACAACGCCTCTCACATTGGGTGACGGAGGCTATTAAAAGGGCGTACAGTAGCAAAGGTCAACAGGTGCCCTCTGGAGTGCACGCTCACTCAACAAGGGGCTTGGCCACTTCGTGGTCACTGTTCAAGGGTGTACCAGTTGCAGACATTTGCGCTGCTGCGAACTGGAGCTCATTAAACACTTTTGCAAAGCATTACAGTTTGGATGTTACTGCGTGTGACGTCACTCAGGCTGTCCTTTCTAACACACAGTAGAAAGTAGCCTTGAGATGCCTGCTGGTCAAGGGCAGACGTTCACTCTAGCATGCATTTTACTGAGCATTTCAAGGGCGTGAATGAATTACGTTCCCATAGCAAGTATGTTGCACCGAGAGACCAGACTGAAAGGGAACTGAAAGTTATGCACCATAACTCATGTTCCCTGAAGGAAGGGAACGAGGTGCAACATATCTGGCCCTTTTCAATGCTGAAAGCTCGGTGAAGTGCAATTTTGGAGAAAGATGGATGGGCGTCAGCCGCTTAAGTACCCAGAGGGCGGGGCCTCTGGCGCGGCGTTGACGCCCTAGCCGTAAAGGCGTGAGTATATTCCTTCAGGTAATCGCGCGGGGGCGCAATTCCCATAGCAAGTATGTTGCACCTCGTTCCCTTCCTTCAGGGAACATGAGTTATGGTGCATAACTTTCAGGTTCAAAGTGCACCATCTTTTCACTCAATAAGCTTGAAAACTGGACATATCTCCTTGGTTTGAGTCTTGACTTGTCATTAAGAGGTAATGGTGGATCTGAAAGCCAGACCAACTGAGAACCAGTGATCAGGAGAACATTCAGAGACACAACCAACAAACTCCATGTTCAATAATCCATGTGGAACAATCCAACAAAGTTAAGTCAGATCCTCTGGATGGTTTATTTTTGTTGAAATGTTTCATCTTTCATCCAAAAGACTTCATCAGTCCAAGGAGCTGCAACAAACTCAGTCTTATAAATAGCAGTGGGTCAGCAAAAACCATCCAGAGGACCTGACTTAACTTTGTTGGCTTTTTCTACCTGGATTATTGAGCATGAATCAGGATGTTCTGAACCACTTTGTCCATGACTGCCTCAAACAAGTCAACGAGAAAGAGTGTGGAGTCCAGAAACCATCTGAGCACCATCAAACTGGTTGACCCATGTGAAGGTGCTGTTCGCAAGACTGAGTTTGTTGTGGCTCCTCAGACTGATGAAGTCCTTTGGATGAATGTTTCAACAAAAAGAAACAGTCCAGAGGACCTGACTTAACTTTGTTGGGCTCAGAGATATACTTGAATATGAATATTGAATATTTTACCTTGACTCTGTCTGAGACGTCACTGTAGAAGTTGATGTTCAGCTTCTTGATTTTAGGAACATACAGCTTGTTCTTCTGCTGCTGCTGCTGATACTGTGTCTTTGTCTTCACAATGACCTGCAGCAAGGAGCCCCCACCACAAAAAAACAACAATAAAAACAACAACTTAAAACCTATTACAGTACGTTCAATTAGACACGCTGACTTTGGGTTTCTGCACTTAGTTTAAATATCCTGGCAGGTAAAACAGTTTTCAATCTTTAAAAAACACATTCACCTTTATACCAATTTTGATTCAGAGTGCTTCCTGTTTGTATTATGTATTCACAGAAGTGCTTGTACTGTAATATGAAGTGATGCCAAGGATTTAACCCAGGATGGTTGCATAGAAAGGTAAATACAGCAGGCTCAGGAGAGAGGTGGATGGAAGAAGGGAAGTGCTGCCACAAGAATTTTAATGGCGTCCCACAATTTCTCTCTTTGATGCAATGCATGTTTTGCTGTGGTATGAAAATAAAAATTTAAAGGGACGCAACTAAAGTAGCAGGACTTACCTTATCAGCGAATGGCTGCCGGAGCTGGCTGACCTCCAGGGGTGTGATGAGCGGGATGTTATCAAAGCCATCATCTGCAGATGGCTGCTTCTCCATCTTATCAGACAAATTACTGCCCAGCTGCACCATGGCTGCTCAGCTGCCTGAAAATGGATCTCCGAATCAGGAACCGAGGGTTCAGGCCCGATTAACTCCGACTGTACTCAAGGATCCTGCCAGGACCTGACAAAACATACAAGATAACAGTTTGGTTAAAACGGGAAGTTATGAAAAATAGAAATACAAACCGTATAGCGAAAGAAGCTGCTGCTTGACATCTTCCTGTAATAGGCACGTTTAGGCAAAAGTCTGTTGCGCTCGCTGCTACTTTGATTTAACAAGTAATGCCTTAACAGCTATAAGTTTGCATAATTAAACTACAGATTTAAACTATACATTGATATTACATTTATAAATTCAATGTATAGTTTAAATCTGTATCCGTTGATCAAAGCCAACAAGAATTACAACTCATAGTGCCACAATCAAAAACGAAACTTAAAACGGGGAGTGGACTGTGTTGATTTCCTATAATGCTTAGCGGTATGTTAGTGTTCCGGGCTGCACCATGAGTGAGATGGACGTCTGTGATATAAACCTGCCTCTTGTGTGCTATTAAAGTTTGGGTGTTTCCTGTTGTGAGGCTCAGAGTAACTTCATTGGGTTTAACTCACATAATGTAAAGACAGAAGTCACAGAATATGGTGTAACACACGTGCTCTCCGTTCAAGAAATTCATTATTAGAGCCTCATATAAAATCAGTGATGATATCGGAACTGGATCGGTATAGGCTGATACCCAGAATTAAATATCGGGATCGGATCGGAAGTACGAAAATGGGGATCGGTGCATCCCTAATTTTAAACATACAAGATTTAAAAAAAAATGTTTAACAACAACAGGACTGTCACCCCACTCTGTCCTGTCACACATTACAAGAGTTTATGATTGACAGCTGCAAAACTCAAGACGATGATGACCATCAGGCCAGAGACGTTGTTAAACATAAAGCTATTTGGGCAGAGCACAAGGTAAGTACCTGTATTTACCCTTTAAATACCACCATATGTACCTTATAAAAATCCTGCAATTACCCTTTATGTAGCCTCCTAAGTACCCTGTCTTTACTTTGGAAGTATCGTGAATGTGCCCTGTAAGTACCCCGTAAGGAAATACCCTGTCTTTACCCTGTATGCAATGACCCTCGTAAGTACCCAGTATGTACAGTACCCTTTAATTACCTTGTAAGTACAAAGTTTGTCACTATTTAACATTCTCCTGTGAGACCATGTTAGATCTCCATTCCAAAATCATTCAAATAAAATAAAAATAAAAACAAAGAAAAACGTACAATGAAACTAGATTTTGAAATGTGTCGTTACAAAATGCCAGATACCTTTGCACTGGAACTGTTATCTAGGGCTTTGAGAATCTGCACATACAGTAGTCCCTCGATACACACACGATCGGCTGATTGATGGAAGGCGACCAACCAGAGTATTGTGTTGAGGGGCGGACTGGCCATCGGGAGCAACGGGACATTTCCCGGTGGCCTGGCCCGCTCAGTGATTGCCGAGTGGCCCCTCCTTTCTCTTTCTGAGGCTGTCTGTCACAACAGAGCAGCCAGAAACACACAACAGGCGGGGCCGCAACCTGTTGTTGCCTTTGTTCCAACCCCTCAGAGATCACTGAGCGATGGCCGGTCCACCCTGGCAGTAACTGTAGCATGAGTCTGTCTCCTCTCTTCTGCCGTGCTCTATAGAGTGTTTAGGTTTAGAACATTGTTAAAATCATTGCAAGACTGTGAGAAGAGTTTATAAAGCCTTAAATATATATATACTGTATATATATTCATTCAACCTTTATTTAGTCCGGTAAATCTTTTGAACCTCATGGGCTCATTTACGAAAGCGACCTGCTAAAACTAAAGAACAATGAACAGCAATGGTAGAATTTCCTNTTCCCTCTTCACTCGTGTAAATGTGTTGTCAGATAATGAGTTTGTAAAATGATTTTTTAATCGAGTGAATAAATTGATTGATTGATTGATTGATTGAGATGTTTCGTCCGTCGAAGGACTTCTTCTTTTTGATCAAGATATTTCTTAACTTCCACATTCAAAATGCTACAATAATTTTTTTTAGTTTGTATTTCATTTCCAAATATCAGTAAAATTAGAAACATCCTAACATAATGGAGAAAAACAAGTCCATGCATTTATCACATCTAGGTTGAACTATTGTAATCCTCAATTACGGTAACTGTTTTTTTCCCTTGTTTTGATCCATGCAAAGTCTGAGAACAAGTTAAAGTGGATTTTTATTTTTATTGTTGTGTGTTGTATTTTATTAACTTTCTTATGTTTTCTGAGTGGCAAAATGTGTATTTTTTTTTTACTCTTAAATCTGACTTAATTGTAAAGCCCTTTGGTCAGCTTTCATTGTTTTATGTGCTATAGAAATAAATTGACATTGACATTGGTTTCTAAAATAAAAGTATTAAATATTTATTAGTTGATCCAAAATGTCCCTACCAGATTTCTGATAGAAAATAAAGATTTATTCATTTTTAGCTTCTCTCCACTGGTTCACTGTCTAATCCAGAATTTTAAAAAAATTGCTTCAAACTTTTAATATTACCTTTTGTTAAAGATCCTATTGTTCCACATTTTCCTAACAGAGCACTTCACTGTCAGACTTCTAGTTTACATGTGGTTCCTATAGTTTCTAAAAGTAAAATAATAGGATGAGTTTTCAATTATCAGGCTCCTCTATTGTAACTGGTGATATATTATCAAATGATGACTATTCTTTGACAGTGCTAATACTTCAACACAACCTCAACAGCTGTTCTGAACATATTGGACCAAACGGAGAATTTACCGCAATATAACATTCTTTATATTTTAATTAAAGGCTTGGTTACACCAAAAGTCAAACTTTCAATACTTGCACAACTGCAGGTTCAAAACCTTTAGTCCATTTTAAGGGCTGCCTCTCAGAAAATGGTTTTATGCCGGAAAATCATACTTACTAACATTGCTTAAACACCTGGTATGATGTGGGAAAACGTTAGAGTAATTTAAAATAGTTTTAGAAGACAAAAGAAATCTAGAGATGTGTATTATGGTGTATGCCCCAATTCTTATCTCATTGTATATTTCACCCAACAAAAACGTTAGCTGATATTTTGCACAATAAAATGCCTCAAAACTACAGTATCCCTTTTCTTTCCTCAGCCAAGTTGCAGACCACTCTTCCTGCTGATATAATGACTGAATCACAGGTAATTACTGTTATTTTCTACCTTTACACTCAGCGCATACTGCCACCAGCAGTACAGTAGCTCGTTTCAGAGTTATCGCAGGTTTACTTACCTTCTGTGAGGGCCGGGGCCTCAGCTGTGTACGTCAGGCGGAACTTGCTTTGCTTCCAGCTGCGGTCGTTACTGATCAAGGAGTTGTTGGCCTTCTCAATGCTCACATCGTCGCCGACACAGAACACATCGCAGGCGGCCTTGAAGTGCAACAACACAGTTGAATGGGGAAAAACTGAACCCATTAGGCAAGGCAGCTCTTCAAATGCTCCGTTTGAGCTCAGTGCAGACGACCGAGGTACTCAAAGAATAATTTTAGCACTTTGAAAAATCTGACGGAAACAACGGCATCCACCGTCTCAAGGTGATGTACAACTCAACAACTCCAAGTTCTGCCTTGACTGGATGGTTTTAAAGGAGTAAAATGGCTCTTTGATGTGATTTTTGGTGTTAAAGTTGCAAGAGAAACAGAAAAACAAATTGATTGCGACCTAGCCTTGACAAGTAACCAACAAACCAATTTTCTGCTCAGTGCATCCTTTTCTAACACAAGCCTCAAGGGTTAACCCAATGAACCAACCTTAAAAACTTTCTTGGCCCATGTTCTGAATGATTCCTCCTGGCCACACAGCTCATCTCCCTCTCCCATGCGTAGGATGCGCTCACCCCCCAGCTCTTCAAATAACGTGTCCACAGCGTGGGCAAAGGCGCAGAAGTGTGGGTAGGCCCTGGAGCCAAGGCCAAACACCGAGAACCTGAACACAGGCACATTCATACAGAGAAAACAGGCAGTTAACAAAAATCTAACGTATACAACTGCAAACCACGACCACTGAGGCCTTGTCTGGAACAAAATACAGCAAACTGGATTCTTACATGTCCTGGATTTACAAATATAATGAATTTATTACGTATCCAGGATTGATAAAAATCCTATCAGTGCTTAGATGGATGTAAACATGAAATAAATAATTTTTCTGAGGGTACACACATCACGCCTGTGTTGCGTCACAGTGAAACAACACAGCAATGATGTGCACAAACATCGAGATGAAAGATTATCATCAACATTTTTGTTGCCTCTTCTTTGAATTTCCCGCAGAATAGCCAAATCAATGTTGTCCCAGACTTCTCGACTTATTAGCAGTTTTTGTAGCTGAAGGGCTGAAGTAGAGTTGAATGTGAAGACTAGATTTGCAAACAAAATGTGTGATGATGATTTGTCTTGGCCACTTTTTCCCCTCTCCTGTCACACTTGGTCCTGATTGCCACAGCTCTACTCATTTAGACATGTTTTGGTCAAAACACATTGTCTTCTGTTGTTCCTGGGATTTGCTCATGTTCTGTTTTGTCGGTTTAAAGAGTTTAGTCCACCATCAGCCTGCCTGCTCACTTGCCTGCAGTTGAATCGTCTTTTCCTGCAACGTGACAGAAACAAAGTCAGCTAGGGGTATTTCTTTTAGTAAAAAAACAGGCAAAAATATTCCTTTATTTTCTACACATTAATAAGTGCAAACTAAAACCTTAATTTGAACTTTATTAATGTAACAGGACATGGGTGTTGCCATGAAATAGTTTACTTACTGTATTTTCCGCTCTATAAGTCACACCTTTTTGCCTAGTTTGCATGCCCTGCGACTTATTGAGCAGTGCGACATGTTTATGGATTTTCCCCCATATTTTTAGACCAATTTTTGGCTCAGATATGACCGTTTTTCATTTTGGCAAAAATGGTGCAGTACCACTCTTTTCCGCTAGGGTACACCGACCGTTCCCACCTCATGTGTCCGAAGGCAGCCTCCTCTGGTCGTACTCACTCTGTCGCAACCCGGCCTCCTGCTCTGGAGGTATGAACTACTGTTAGCTCAGTGTTTGTTAGCAAAATACAGGTAGGCCAAGAACCACAGGACAGATTTTGATCTTACTTACAGAGAGTAATCCCTATATGGACATTTACAAACTGTTAGCTTTATGAGACATTTGAGCTAAAATTCAATGTTTTAGCTTCATAGAGGTGTTAGCTAATAGCTCCGTATTTACCGTAAATGGGTACTATTTATCTAAATAACTCATGAACTACAGGACAGATTTTGATCAAACTTACAGAAAGTAATCACTAGATGGACATTTACAAACTCTTAGCTGTATGAGATTTTTGAGCTAAAATTAGATTTATTTATAATTTATTTTTGTGACCGTTTAGAAGACGTCAAATCAAAACAATTTAAATCCAGCAGATTTGACCATTACGTGAATTTATTAAGGAACGGTTAAGCTCAGAAACACTTTTGCTATAATGTCAGCTAACAAATATATATTTTTAAGTGTTTATCTTGCTAAATTTTAAAGAAAATGCTGCGGTCCCACCCGTGCGGGTGCACCTAGCGAAACTACTTTTTAAGTCCAGCTGATTTGACAATTACGTGCATTTATTAAAGAAAAGTTCAGCTAAGACACATCTTTGCTATAATTTTCAGCAAACAAAAATATGTTTTTACTGTGCTAATCTTGTTAAAGTCCTTCCGTGTGGCAGCCATTTGCATCAGAGCTAACCACCGTCCACATTTCGGGTTGTCAGCGGTGACGCGTAACATATGCGACACGTCAGCCGTGACGCATAATAGATGCGATTTATAGAGAGGTGCGACACGTTTATGGATTTTTCCAATTTATTGCCAATAATTGGACAATGCGACTTATAGAGCGGTACGAAGTATAGAGCGGAAAATACGGTAAAAGCACTAGTAAAGGTTCCAGATACCAGTGAAAATGTGTGCGTGCTGGATTTTTTACACTCAGCGTTGCACAGGTCATCTGACCGTCTCTTAGTAAAAAGGTGAAAAGCTAAAAGACCATCTTTAAAGATCTAGAGCAAAGTTTAAGAAATCCGCTAGCAGGTTCAAGGATTTATAAGTGCTGAGGACAGATAAGAGGTGTCAGAGTACAGTGGGAGAGCCCGAGAATGAAGGGTGCACAGCAGGCAGACTTCCAAACCTGAAGGAGTGCATCAGTGGAGTGGAAGGATGGCAACTGGCTAACTGAAAGAGAAATTGTTGGATGAAAGCGGTGACGTAAATTCAGAGTAAAAATAATGCTGCGTGTGATAACGAGTCGGGGGATTTAGACTTTGGACCAGAATCAGATTTCCATGTCAGGGCCTCAGCTGAGATTGGTCAACAACCAATTTAACATCATTACCCAAAAAAACAAAACAGAACTGAATTCTCGTTTATCAATTTAGTTTTTTGTTGTTTTTTTGTCCCCAAGATATGTAAACTTTATTACCACTGGGATTTTGTTTTTAACAAAACAAAACAAAAGTAATCCCAGAGGGCGACATATTTGTTTTGTCCTCTTTTCCATCAAAAGCACAGCGGTAGAAAATGACACATATCCAACTTCACACCTGTTTCATCAAAAGCAGCAGTATTTTGACAGCTTGGAAAAGCAGAAGGAAATATATAAGACCTGCAGGAATGGCTCATAATAACAGTAGAAAACTGAGAAGGACCCATTCTTTGTAAAGAAAGTTTTGTTTCTGCTTCAAGAAAGCCAACTTTTATAGTAATCCTTCCCATTACCGTTGTTAGAGCAGTTCCTTTAGCAGTGTTTCTCCAAGTATCATTTTATTGTGACGCATGTCCAAAATTTCACTTGATCTTATTGTCACAATTGTTTTTTGTACTCTTCCAAAGCATTGCTTAGAATAAATGCTCACTAAAACATTTTACTGTCGCAGTCGTTTAATGTTTTGTCATAGTTCACCTAATATTAGCCAGAGGCCCAGTGCTCTCAAAGTTGATTCTGGCCTCTGGCTCGTCACTGGACGACTTCCGGGTGTCGGAGTGAGAGGAAACGCTGTTGAAACGGACCTTGTAGCTCCTGTGTGTGAGGCAAAAAAAGTAAATAAATAGAAATCACGTAAATGATATGGATTTAACCCTCAGAGAACAAACAAGTGAAAATGATCGTAAATCCAAACTCTACAGAGTTCAGCTCACTTTCTGTCTTCTGTGTTGGAGGTTGGGTGGCGCATTTCCATTATGGCAGCTCCAAATTTCTAAGTCAACACATGAAAGATGATCAGCAATCTCTGCTGTATTAAATCAACAAGACTTCATGAACATTATCTGTGTACCTCTCCATTTTCAGGTGGGTCACCGTTGCCAAACGTGCTGGTCACCACTAAAACAAGTGTCTCGTGCTCTAAGTGCACCACATCATACTCATCCATAGACATGACCTGCAGGTAAAAAAAAACAAAGATCACAATGCAGAAAGAGTCTAAGTCAAGGTCTCATTTATAATCCTGCTTCTTTTTCCTCTCCTTTCCACAGACTTTCCACAACAGATGCACGGAGCATGTAAATTAAGGCTGAATGCACAGCCTTGGCAGAGGAGGTTGTAATGACCACTCTGTCCTCGCCCCTAACGAGATGATAATATGCTGCTGCCGTGATATGTACCACTCAGTTTGGTGCGTGTCCGCCACGAGCCGCACTTGGATGCACACAAGCAAAGGCGCGAGGAGAAAACAGGGATTAGCCCTACAACAAAAAGGATTTGCCCCAGGCGTTGACTTCTGCCCTCCATTTACACTCCCACTCCTGGTATCACACTTGCACGCATGAGCTTCTTCTTGTGATTGATCGCAAGGGGAAAAGAGAAAGGGCAATTAGGATGCAACCTAGAGGGAAAGCGTTTCTGTTAACAGATTGGCAAAGCAAGGGGTGCCTCGGGATGCTCTTGAACAAGTGCACTGCTCAACGCTTCGATGGTTAAAATCTTGCTTCTGACCTGTGGCACTTTACTGCATGAGTGGGAAAGAAAACTTAATATATATATATAAAAAAAAAAATCACTTTCTTCAATCCTTTCATCATCTGAACTCAGCTGCCATCAGCCAGGAGGGAAAGAGAGGAGGGTAGGTTTGAGTTTGTCCTTTTTTCAATTAGATGCTGGTTAGATTGTCACTGGAAATGAGCTCTTGCTTGACTTTTGATAACAATGATGCAAGGTAGGGGCAAGCATACCTTAGCGTCAAACGCGTGCTTGAAGATTTCACAGAGAGTTTTGGCATAATCTTGTGATTTGCCCGTTTCTGTAGCAAACAGTATGGTGGCTTTAACCCTCTTGGCCATGGCTTGGCCCATGAGCTTTGCAGAAAACTTTACGGCCCTGTGGAAGTGATGAGAGGGATTGATAACAATGATGCAAGGTAGGGGCAAGCATACCTTAGCGTCAAACGCGTGCTTGAAGATTTCACAGAGAGTTTTGGCATAATCTTGTGATTTGCCCGTTTCTGTAGCAAACAGTATGGTGGCTTTAACCCTCTTGGCCATGGCTTGGCCCATGAGCTTTGCAGAAAACTTTACGGCCCTGTGGAAGTGATGAGAGGGAGAGACACAGTCCAAGTAGCTGGATCATTCAAGACAAAGTGATTTGAGGTCACAGATTGTAATCTTTGTGTCTCCTGTTACTATCACAAAACATTTGTTATTGAGCTGTTGTTGCAGGCAGCTACGGATGGATGACAATTCTGATTACCTAGCTTATAATAACCTTGGGGAATTTATATTAATAGCAGACCATACAAGCACACAAGTGCATGCGTACACAGGAAAAAAATAAAACATTGACAGAACTGTGATTGCTCCCAGAGGGGTTGATTGGATGGATTTCACCACTGAGTACATTAGCTTACCTCTTATGGGTTTAACTTTAGTCAAGAAAGTCATTACTTGTTTACTTAACATAAACACATAATTTATCATTGATAACATTTGGAGCTGCCTTACACCTTTGACTTTTTAATCTAAGGAAGACTGAACCACACTTAATTGAATAAAAGCAAGCATACTTGGCAAGCTTCTTAAAGCCGATGGTTCTTCTCTTTGTTGGTGTCCCGTTGACTCCTTTCCACACATAGGTGTTCCAAGGATCAGGCTTTTGTAAATGGGAAAAACAACAAAGTGGTATTTCATTGAAGATTTCTCACACAGAAATCGAATCTGTGGTTCTCAGAGTTGTCTTTTTAAGACAGAAGTATTCACATAAGAAGTGCCCATCCCCCTAACCTGGTACTCAAAGGACGGAGTGAGGTGGTAGTTGAGCATTTCTTGGTGAAAAACTGGTGTGACACTTCCTGACATTGGAGGCACAATCCACACCCAGTCTCCAGGACAGCCTCCTCTCACTCGATACTCATTTTCCATGTGCTTCATGAAGGACTCTGTGGCTGAGTGATGGTCAACTATGGTCACCTTGCAGGTCTGAAACAGGAATCACAAACAAAGAGCTGCTTGTATAAAACAAAATGGACTGTGGGAGGAAACGGAAGTACGCAGAACAAACCCATGCAAACGCCACACAGAAAACCAAGTCCAAATTGGGGATTGAACCCAGGACATTCTTGCTGTGAGGCAACAGTGGTAGCAACTAAACCACTGTACAGCCCATAGTTGTGATTGTTTACAGCAAAAGTAGCAGGCAAATTATGAACATCTAGAAAAGATTGACGCTAAAGGTGCTCCACTAAAGCAAGTTTTACATAAACATGTTTTTTGTTGCCTCTTTATATTGAAAAATGCTCCAATTTTGGGTTTAATCTTCCTCAATATGACTTTGTAGCACAGTCATAAAGATATCAACTTTTTATTAAGCTATTTATATGCTATGAAGACATATCTCAAGAAGACTGCTTGTGGAAATATCAAAATGATTATGAAAGGCTGCAAATCTAATATGACTGTAGCCACTTGTTGGCAGTCAATAAACCTACAAATAGTGACATTTGCTGCTAGTCTTGAATTATTTTACTGAATGATGAATCCACCTGGAAGCTGTACAGAACAGCAATGTTAATCTCCACGAGTGCCTGGTCTTTCCAAAGGGACGACGTCTTCCTGGTGTCCAAGCCCATTTTTTCAGCAACATCCTACAAACAAAATAGAGTAGACATAGAGACAAAGAGTGATAAAAGGATAGTTGTGACATGACGTAACATTTGTTATTTCTAACATTCAAATTAGTTTGTCTGATGTGGTATTAGAGAATAAACCCAAACCAGTGCATTCCTTTTGCACTGCAAGTGGATTTTTTAAAAATGTTGGTCATAAGACAAATCTATCAATGCTGGCACCCGTGTGCCTTAAGTCCTTTCCATAACTGGGCCACTCTGGTTTGCTCTAAATTATTTGGACAGGAAACCTTACGTCTCACTTGTCTGAACACTGTTACACGACACGTGCTAAAAAAAACTGCCAGTCTTGTCATCATTTTATGCCATATCACAAATGCATTTTTACTGCATGTCTCAGAGGATTTGGAGATTTTAAGTATAGTTATCACGCTAAGAATTTATTTCTTTAAAAAAACTTGTAAATGGGCTTTCTCTCCAGCGTGCACAGTCAGCCTGAGAACAGTGTTCTGACTGGATCATTTGGTGACACAACACATGCTCCTCTTGTCACACGGCTGCAGTCAATCTGTGCCTTGCATGTTTTTTTTTTCTTTCTCTAGATGCACAATAATCATTCTCTTTGGCACGGAATACAACCTCCAGAATGTTGTAGCGTGAAGTGTCACAGAAGTCCCTCACGCCAATCTCTGTGCCCATGTACCAGCCACTGAAGGGGCATCCAGGGAACTCCAGACCACCAATCTCCAGCAGCATGCTCGAAACTGCCGGGAGACCGTACCACTTAAGTTCCAAGTCTTTGAACCACTCAAACCTGAAGAGATGAGATAGAGAGATGGTGAGTAAGAACCATAGCTATGTCAGAAGATTCAAATCATTGTTTGTCCCTCTGAGGTCTGAAAATCAGTCATTGTCAATTTAGTAATATTTTTTTAAATGCATTTTACAATAATGAAATACAACAATTGACATATGAATTGAAAAGAAAAAACATATAAAATATAAAATGAAAGGTAGCAGATTAAGAAAATATCTTATTAAATCTGCTCCTTATTTATCTAATTTAAACAAATTGTTCTATAATAACAAAACAAGTAAATAACTCATTCAACCTTCAATTATATATATTACTCAAAAATACATTCATTTATATTTGTTTAACAATTCAACTTCAACCAGTTTCTTAAAGACAGGGATTGATTTGGCTTCTTTAATTTCTGTCATTAAGTTATTCCACAATCTTACTCCCTGAATTACGGTAGTTCTTCGCTTCAAACTAGTTCTAAATTGCGGTTTTACAAATACATCTTTTCCCTTGAGATTGTAGCAGCCTGATCTTTTCACAAAATACATTTTGGATATTTGAAGGTAGTGTATTTTTATGAGCTCTATACATAAGTAACAAAATGTTATAGTCCACCAAATCACAGAATTTCAGCAATTTCATCTGATAAAATAATTCAGTAGATGGGTGACAGTAATGTTTTCTTGTTATAATTCTTACATTTTTTTTCTGCAAAATAAAAATAGGCATTGTGCTGCTTTTACATGCTTTTCCCCATATATTAACACAATAATTCAAATATGGCACAGTCATTGAATTATACAATGTATATGCTTTATCGTTTAGTAGATATCTAACTCTATAAAATACTGCAATTGATTTAGATATTTTTGTTTTAACCAAATTAATATGCTGTTTCCATGATAGATTATCATCAATAACAACGCCCATAAATGTTACCTCATTGACTCTGCGAATCACTGAGTCCTCAATTAATTTATTATGATTGGGCATAAGTAATATGCCCAATCAATGGCACCTTTAAGAGTTTGCATAACTTCTACAGACACACATTATGCAAAAATAAATGAATGTGGCTAAAACAAACATTAACACATACAAAAAAAAAAAAAACATTTTAAGGGCTTTTAGTACTGGGCAAAGCAAGCTGGGTCCATTGCAACCTTCAGGGGGGTGGATAACATTGCTTTCAGTGTGTTATTTGCCGAGCTGGGTTTAATCTTGTGTAATGATGAGACACTATGTGAAGGCAAAGCCTGTGCCAAGTGGCTGCTAGCACTGAAGACCAGCTGATGCCGGCAATTTTAGGGAGGGTCTGGTGGGGAGATTTGTGTGTCAAGCAATCCTGCAGCACTCTCTGAAGCATGTACGAGAGCTCTATGCATGTGTTTGTGAACGCTAGAGTAGCTGCTAGTGAGGCTGTTGGGGCTCTGTTTTTGGCAACTGGGGAAGTTTTGTTGTGGAAAGACAATGTTTGTGAAAACTTACTAGCAAGCCCCATGGCTACCGTAAATGCTGGTATACCAAGAGGCAAAATATGGCTAGTTGTGCTTTCTGGGAATAATCAGCTCAGATGGCTTGTAAAAAAAAAGAAAAGAAGATTTTTTGGCATAAAAGTTCCCCATTGTTTGGAAAGTGTTGTAAAAAGATGTGCAAGTGGGTGGATAGGTTTTTGAACAGCCTCCTCAGTTCTTAGTTTGTTACATTTTCTGCATTCTAAAAGACAAAAGTAATACAGTAATAATAATAATAATAATGAATTTAATTTGTAATGCACTTTTCATTAACAAAAATCTCAAAGTGCTACAAGGTGCAACTAAAATCAATGATCAAATAAAAACAAGTGATAAAATCAAGTAAAATCAATGATAAAATAACAAACAAAAAAAAACAGTAATAAAATCAACTAAAAACAATGATAATATCAACTAAAATCAGAGATAAAATCATGTGGAGGCAGAGTAGGCTTGCTTAAAAAGAAAGGTCTTTAAGCCTTTTTTAAAGTCAACCAGTGACTGTGGAGCTCTCAGGTAGTCAGGGAGGGAGTTCCAGAGGCGGGGGGCAGCCACACAGAATGCCCGGTCTCCCATGGTCCTTAATTTGGTTCGAGGAAGGTGAAGTAGATTACTGTTCTGTGATCGTAGAGACCGGGTGGATGAATATGGAGCAAGAATGTCCTTCAGATAACCTGGTGAAGTTCCGTGTAAGCATTGGTGTGTAATGAGAGCAATTTTGTACTGAATTGACAGGAAGCCAATGGAGGTTATGGAGAATGCGTGTAATATACAACTCACTTTGGATGTGTGATTGGCACCTCCAGGATCAGGTCTTCAGGGATCTCAAAAAGCTCAGGGTCATTCCCGTTGGCTTGCAGGAGAAGTGGAAGGACATCAAATCGACCCTTCGGAGCTTTCCATCCCAGCTGCATGCAGATCTAGAGACCAAAAACCATCATATTATAAAGATTCAGCAGCTTTACTTCACTGATGCTAAAAATACTGTATGAACACTCACATACCTCTGTGAACTCCACATTAGCAGGGTCTCCAAGGATACTCGCGTCAGGCTGTTTGTAACCTGCGTAACGAATCAGCTGACTGTTCCACACGCGGAAATCATGCATTCCGTCTGTTCTTTGAGGAAAAATAGTAATAGCTGACCTTGAATGCAGAAAAAAAACCAGAACATACAAAGAATTTTATGTTTGGAGATAGTTCAAAAACAGGTCTTGGGATTTAACTGCACACCTCAGAGCAGCCAATTACAAAATCTGGAGAGACTCTTGTCTTGACCACTAAATCTTTAAATATCCTAAAACTACCAATTCCAATACATACTTAATGTGTACCAGGTAAATACCAGGAATTTGTCTGGTGTTCTTTAAGTAGAGGGTAACAAGACGCATCATAATACAATCTGGTCCCCACAGGTAACAGGTATATATACAGGGCTGTATTAATATAGCTTTCTGTTAACACAATAAACTTTAAAACTAAAGCAGATCTCTTAGAGCTGCATCATGTATTGTTAAAGTAACATTTGTAAAACATATACAGCCTCTCTGTAAAAAGGAGCTACAATTTCTGCTAAATTCTGGTAAATACCTCATGAAAGCATACTTTATTCCTATGTAAATGCCTTCTTTAATATATGTACACTTTCATATTGTTCATTTAGGCCACACATTTTCCCTCATATTGATGGTTAATGTGTCTAAAAAAAAAGCTAAATGTTAGACCCAGTGCCAACCACCTTTGACAAAAACAACTTGAGAATTTGAAAATTGGCCGAATGTTTATTGGTTGGGCAGACATTTTTGCAAAAGCCGTATGAGTTTGAATGCAGAGCTCTGTCTTTAAGGTGCTCGACTGCCCTGATTGATCCCTGATATTTCTTATTGAATGTTTTTTTGTACACAACCTTTTACATTTAACTGTAAATTCACTTTTGTATTTCCACCAAAACATCTTCCTTATGATTCTACGCTTGTCTGATTCCACCATATTTGTTTACCTATGGCCAGACTGAATCATATAACTCAAGTTTTCACATGGTTTTCTGCTGCTATCTTTGTTCACATTAAGCGTGTACCTGCATTTCAGAACTGTACTAAAGCAAACACTTTTAAACTGCACCATGTGATATATCTCTAATACATTTTCATGTTTGATCTCATACCTTTAAGCAAATTGTAACATTTATTTAAATCTTTGCTTTATGCATTGCTTTTTTTGGTTGCTGCAAACCTTTTGAAATTTGCAATAGAAAGTAGCTTTTAATTATTTTGTCCAATGTGTTTTACTATTTATTTATAAATAAACCAGAAGGAATTATATAACTTACCAGTGATTTATAATTCAGTTAGCGATGACTGCATTTATAATCATTGACATGTCAAACACCAAAAAACGAATCAAATGTCCCAATAGAGCCATATTAACATTCTAGATGAGCTGTTGGTATCTGCAGAGACTATTTTATTTTATAACCATTAACTTAATAAAAAATATATAACCATGAATGAGACAGTGGCTGATTAAATTGTGCCAATTAATCTACCATAATGCATCTTAATTACGTCTTGTGAAAGAACAGAGTGCTCCTTGGCTACATTTTGTCTAATCTGCACCCCAGTGGTGTTTGAATGCTTCCACTGGGTAAAAGTGTTATTATGGCTAAGCCGGCTGTAAGTAACTGTGGAGGGTGTGATGGCACGGCTGAGCAGCTGGCCTGAATCTGGGCCAGTTGTGCACACAGCTGAATCTGAAAGAAACAGCCATCTAATCCCCAGTGAAGTGCAGCAGATCATCAACAATAAGACTTTACATGCGAAGACTTCTATTCCTGGCAACAGATTATTTGATCAGTGGAAATTTATCCAGTCCCAGATTTTGTCACATTTGTCACAAACTAATAATCACATTACGGCAAACAATTCCATTATGTAAGATCCTACCAGAATAGCAACATCAATTCATTTAAGAACACATAAGAAACATGATCCCATGTCCTGTTCACTGGTTACACTGATTGAAGGTCTAGAACAGTGGTTTGCAAACTTAAAGATCAAAAGAGCCATTTCTGCCCCTTTGTTCACTAAATTAAACATGGCCGGAGTCACAATACCTGCTACAACTGGGATTCTCAACTGGTGGCTCACAGACCACTTTAAGTTTATTGGAGGGCGCTTTTCTGGACAGCAGGGGTGATTTTATCAAACTAAAAATAGCTGATGATTTTTAAAATTTTATTAATATTTTTACACTCTAAGAAAAAATAAAAGATGAGTGTCTTGAAGAAAGAAAAATAATACAGTTTTTGTCCAGTTTCTAAAAACTAAAACAATAAACTATGCATTCTTATGTTATGCATTCTTAAATTATCAAGTCTAAACTGCTAGCAAAATACTAAAGCTTTAAGTAATGCATCCTAATGTATTTGTTGATTATTGAGTGTGAAATGTTACTAAATTTATCTGTTGTTTTTGGAAGTTAATTGTTTGAATTGATTGTTTGTAAATTGTTTTGTTTTTTTGGAAAAAAGGGGCAGACAAAATAAGAAATTTTTCTTCTTTCTGCCACCTTTCATTTGATGTATTTTGATTTTTTTCCACATATTTATGAAATGGGTTTTTCCATTATCTTTTATGTTTTTTTAATATGTAAAATGAAGCTTTAATTAAAAAGAATGTGATTAAAAAATGTAGGTAAATTACCATATTTCTGGCATATAAGTCGCTTTGGCGTAAAAGTCGCATTTATTATGCGTCATCACTGACCCGTCATCTTTATTTAACGGTCCAAACAGCTTTATTTTGCCTGGGCTGCAAAGCACCATCCATCCATTGCGGATGGAGCCGCTAGCTCTCCAGCGTTCCTCCACATGCACTGAGTAAAGCGAGCACACACGGGAGGACTTGCTGTTGCAATTCTTAGAAATTTAAAGCGTCAGTCAAAAATTGCGTGCGAATATAGAAGAAAAAAAAAACATATACAAGTCGCTTCAGCGTATAAGTTGCAGGACTGACAAATCTATCCAAAAAATTGCAACTTATATGCCGGAAAATACGGTACGTATCCTACTTGGAAGAAATAAAGCATAAAGTGAAAGTGATTATGTTTTACTCCTTGTAATGTTTCTAGTATTCATATATTTGCAAATTATATTACAGGAAAACTGCTAAAACTATACATTATAGTTGTTGTTATAATAACCAATAAAATTCAGTTTTATGTCAGTTTTGATCAAAGCTTGTAGAGCCGCAGTAGAGGGACCAAGCATGTGGCTCCAGAGCCACAGGTTGCAGACCCCTGGTCTAGAACAAAATGAAACATTTAGAGAAATCAATCAATAAAAAACCTATAAGTACTCAGACATAATTGTGTTTTTAAAAACAAACAACAATCATGACCTACTGAGTCCTAGTTAAACAATTTATTAGAATGTTTGACCCATGATTCATTGCTTCACAGCTGCAAATCAAATGTCAGCCGCTTAAATAATCTTAAAATAATAATAATAATAAGAAGAAGAAGAAACTTGATGGACCAAATGTGCTTATAGAACAAACCAAACAATAGTCTCATTTGTGAGCCATTTCTTTTCAGCATATGCATCCGAGCTAGCTTCAGAAGGCCGGGCTAAGTGTAGTAATGAGTCAGCGTCCATCCATCTCCCATGAAGTAAATGTGACATGTCACATGTGATTAGGACTTGGCAGAAAGAGTGTGAGTGCAGCGCAGGTCTGACAAATGACTGCTTGTTAGCGAGGTCTGCCGCCTTGCCAGCCGGGCAATGAGTGGTGCTGAGACACCGGCGGATAAATAGACATGCAGCAGATAGTGTCAGATAACAACAGCGCTGCGAGACAGAGAGCACACTGACAGATGGGATAGCGGGTCAAGTCGGGGTAGTCAGAGATGGATAAGGGGTGATGAGCTACACTGAGTGACAGATGGACAGAAGAGGGACTGGAAGAACACGAGCAGTGTTGAAGCTAAACAGGAAAAACAACACAAGTATCAGACAACAATCTGAAAATTCAGGTTTTTTACCTAAGATTGCCTTTGTTGGTGGCATACTTGATGTGGTTGCAGATGTAGTTGTACATTCCATGTGCAGTTGTGCAGTCTCTGGCATCAAAAACCTGAGAAAACATTAAAGATGCACTTTTATCATATTTAAAAGCAGCAAACCTAAATTATTAGCACAATGAGAACCGCTTGGTTCTTTAGGCGAAAACGAGGAGTTGAATTAAGTATTTTGGTTCAACCTGTAGTTTGGACCACTGGATCCTTCCCACACATCTGGCAGCGTTCCTCCAGGCGTGCTTGGCTCCATAAATCAGTTCGGTGTCTCTCAGTTGATAAGTTCCCGAAGCTTCAATCTCCTTAGTCACCTCCTCCAGCCTGTCCACGTGAGCCTTGGATCCGTTCCTGTGAGGCAGGGCAGGTCCATGGATACAACATAACAGCTGACAACTCTGAGCAGAACTCCACATACTGTATCATCATCTGGGTGGATATGTGGAATTGTCACATTAATATATATAAAAAAAATGTCCTGTTGAAATGCAGAAAGTAAACTTGTTGACACATTGAGGCCAGGTGCTCCTACACACAGCATGTGTGTGTTCTGTTCACAAAATCAAATCAGTGGTAAAAACTTTACAAAAACTATTAAAACAACTAAACAAAGAAAATTACAGTCAACTGTATACTTTTTTTTAACTGACTGTTGAATACTGCCATGCTGTCCAAGCAAATATGACCGCTGAAAAAACATCTAATACTAGTGTTTATATTTAAGAGAAATCAGAGCGCATGACCCCAACTTAATGATAGTGATTACATTTCAAAGTACACAAAACAACTTTTACACTTTCAAAAATACAAGAGCTTTATGTGGCATACGTGGAAAGATATGGAGGAAAACAGTATTTATGTAAAAAACAAATTCAAAAGTTATAGTCAAATCTTAAATGAAAAATTGGTTGCAGATATGTACACCTGACAGTTTGTTGGTTTCCCTGGACAGATAGCTTTTAATAATTACCATACTTGCTAACGTACATGCACCCCGTATAAGTTGCATCGGTCCTAATATGTCTAATAAAGTGGGAAAAAACCATAAATGTGTCACTTCGCCATATTAGTCGCATCTATTATGCATCACCGATGACGCGTCGTGTTTGTTATGCATCACCACTGACAACCCGGAAATGCGGGCTGGTGTTGTGCCAAAAATTGATTGGCTGCCAAATTGCAGCCAGGGAGGGAGCGTGCACGGGAGGACCCTAACATGAATTTAACAAGATTGACACTTAAAAACAATTATTTGTTTGCTCTAAATTATAGTAAAAGAGGGTCTCAGTCTAACTTTTCCTTAATAAATGCACTTCGATGGTCAAATCAGCTGCTTTTCTAATGGGCGGCGCAACGAAATGCAGCTGATTTGACGTTTGCTCCAGGAATTCCAGAGTGAGACGATGGTGGATTTGTATGGCAAGCCAAGTGTCTCATTAATAGCCACTTTTACCTATTAATGAGACACTTGGCTTGCCATATTAATTGAGATTTTAGCCTCTAGTGACTGAAAATGGTAGTGTTCAATATTTTCCATGTCAGAATGAATGAAATCGTCAGATCTCAGCCAAAAATTGGGTTATGAATATTGTGGAAAAACTTCACTATATAAGTCGCAGGCAGGCTAATTTATACAAAAGACTGAGACTTATACAGCGAAAAATACAGCATTTCATAATAATAATAATAATAATAATAATGTCACATTTTTGTCATCTGTGTATGTTTCCATACAAGACGAAATTTGACTCTGCATTTAACCCAATCACCACCAGGTGGGGCAGTGGGCAGCTATAGAAAGCACGCCGGGGAGCAATTGGGATGAGGTGTGCTGCTCAAACACACCACAAGTTATGCCGTGACTGGGGTTTGAACCTGGGTCCTTCGGGTCCCAAGTCGGTTCCCCTGCCACTACATATGTATTGTATGTGAATCTTTTATATTATAATCTGTGATAAAATTGAATGATTGGATTTGAATCTTGATCTGAATTGGTTTCATGATTTAACATTGTTTGTATTGTGTCCAGAGATGACTTTTGTTGTGAAACTACAGTACACTATTTTAATAAACTGACTTTAATTGATTAAGTTTAAAATTACAAAGCTTAAAATAAACTTTTACAACAAGCTTGAAATCCATCAGCAACACAAAGTACTGTTTGCAGAACAAGTTAAAGACCGTGTAAAGTGAATTTCAACATTTTCTTAAATAAACATTATAAATGTGATAATTGTAATCTTGTGAATGAGTAAAAAGTCTCAAAATAGTAGCTCAATTAATTTTGGAGTTATAGATGAAACTGTGTATGAAGACATGCTTGTTTCAGGATTTTTTAGGCGTGGTTTAAACGTGACCGCGTTTCGTCACGCGGTCCTCATTAGTATAGCACTACCCCCTGCTGCTCCAGTCATATAAATTGTTCTTCGCATGGGTGGAGCCGTTCACTCGCGAATCGCAGATAGCATCAGATAGCAATAGCATGGATATTTTGTTCATCGTTAGCTAGCTAATCAATTATGCCTCGTTCCTGCATCTTCCCTGGATGTCGCAATGGTCAGGGCACCCACATTGAGACGCAGGAGGGAGTCAGAACAAACCCAGGCTGCTGCTGGAGTTGCCACCTGCAGCTCCGCGCCGCGCGTGTGTTGTGTGTGTGCGTTGAGCTCCTGCCACGCGCGCCGTGAAACGCAGTGACTCGCTGACACAGATGAGATAACTTAGTTATCAACGTGATTACTCTTTATTTTAATCACCAACACAGACCCCGCATGCGATGTGACCGGGTCGGACCGGGTGCAGCGAGTCCGCTGCTCATCTTCTAAAATAGCGCTTATTATTAAACACATAACAGCGGAGTTATGTGTCCTCAACTTTAAAAACAAAACCAGAGTTGTTAGTGCACTAAAAACAGCGTAACTCTTGGAAAAAGGAGCTACTGGCAGCCAGAACTTAGATAAAAACGGAGGAGGTGGATCTCTGCTGTCTGCCTCGCTCAGCTCAGCAGCAGAACTGCGCTGAAACCACTCCCTGCTGACACGCCCCCACAGTTTCAGACCAAGGGAAAAGAATGTATTTTCATGATTTTTGACACTTAATTTCATAAGGAAAACAATGTTTTTAATCAGTCAGATTTATATGGGTGATTAATAACACATATTTATGCCATGTGACAAACTAAAAACACACATTTAATTTCACTTTACACGGTCTTTAAAGTTAATAACTGTACGATCTGTGCAAATCAAACTATTTCTGTACCAGGGTACAGTAAATGCAAATAACCAGCCTGCAAGCTTTGTTTGTTTCATGCTTCCTTTTCATATGGATAAAAAATACTTAATATTTCTTTCTTCATCATTTTATGACTATCTATGAGTAAACTGAAGAGGTTTCTTCGAAAAGGCATGAAACAAGCTGTAAAAATGGTTACCATATTCATATTTTAGAAGAGATTTCAAGGTTAAGAAAAGTGATGAGTAAGGCCCTGTACACACGTAGCCTGGTGTTTGAAAAACGAATATCTGCGCAAAAAAAATCTCAGTACTGTACATACATTTTCAGATATTTAAAATGTTCGTCTACATGTCCCCGTTTTTTTTTCACCACAGAGCGTTGTAAAGAGTATGCCCAACCCATAGGTGGCAGTGTAGTGCTGTCACAACTCTTCAAAGCAACCACAACTTCCTGTTATTATTTTTTTATTTTTTCTTTTGTTTGTGTGGACAGACCGCGAGGTTGAACTACTATTAAATACCGCGTTGGAATACAACGTTAGTAAAACACAGGAAAATGTCGACTGGGAATAATGTTAGAGCAGGTATGTTGACATTTTAGCGCTTTTCTTTCTCTGAGCATGTGACGTCAGCGCCGCTCCAGCTGGAGCATAAACCTCCGGTTCTGAAAGTCCACACGCAGACTCGAAAGCGGAGAATTCTCAAATCTCCACTTTGGTCGGAGTTTTTTTATTATTATTCTTTTATAGTTACATCAACCGGAGTTCACGTGTGGATGAAAGGCCAAACCGCACGATAAACTGTTTGGTTTTACTGATATACAGCTACGTGTGTACAGGGCCTAAATCTAAGAGGCTGAAAAATCATTGAGGTTTAGAAATGTGAAAATGTGTTGACACTGAAACCAAAGACCTCCTTTCATAAAACAAATCCATACATTTAACCCTTCACTAGGTATCACAGGCTGTGCTTACCTTTTGATGGAGGTGTAGTACTGGTCTATGAAGTCTGTGGCCAGTGACAGAAGCTCCTCTTTGCCTCGAACCTCGTCTGGTTTGCTAACGGTGGGGACCATCACGGAACCAATGCACACATTTTCACTGCAAATTGGCATCTGAAAATAAAAACAAAACACACACAAAAAAATAAAATAAAATAAACAACCAACGAAGGCAAATACGTTCTGAAAATTGCCAATTTTTACAAATGCAGACTTAAAATGTGGCGTGTCAGTCACTGAATCATCCCCAACACACACTCTGAGTGCCAACAGATTGCTGACAATAACTTTGTCAGCATAATTTCCCATCAAACCACTGATTTACACACTCACAGAGACGGAGCTAGAGGGGTGGCACTTGTCACCACTTGTTACCTGACTGGCCACCCCAGATGCCACCTCATTTTATTGACACATCACTGCATGTGACATTAAACAAATGAGAGATTAGAGGAAAAGACACAGAGATGCAGTATACAGTGGATTTCACCTTATTTGATTCATATTTTCTCTAAAGACAAGGTTTCCTCATTTATACATTTAATTTTTTCACTAGTAATTCATCAGCTGACACCCTTGTTACATTAAACTCTGTAGTGTTAAATGAAAAATCCACAACTGAACATTTTCTTCACCAATAAGCATGTTTTTATCACATTAGTAGATATTATGACTCCAACCACAATCTCTCTGGATCACTAGTGTCCATTTTACCAAAAATAAATTGCTATTCAAACACATTACTTGTTATATACAGTATGTCCAGAGTCGGAGTCCAGTTAGATTTGCTTCTAAAGAAAATAACAAACACACCCCACCCCAAAGCCCAAATGGGTTTATCTAAAACTGCAACACAGACAATTGAAGACACATTTGGAAATGATTCCAGCGATTCTAAAATTGTCTCGTTACACTGAACCACCCACTTCCACTGTTCAAACATTTCCATCCATGTCCCATCCCCCTGCTCTAGAAAAGCACAAAATGAATACAGTACAGCTCGGCATAGCGACATGATGCAGGTGAGTCAAAAGTTTAAAATGACGTTAAAACCTAAGGGGATGATAATAAATACAAGTAATAACAATGAAACAGAAAGGGATGAAGAAGTATAAAGGGGAAAATGGATGAGCGGAGTGTTAAAAATAAAACGAATAACTCGTGCTCTGGCACGTCTGCTTGTCATACGGCTCTGGGCATTCATGGAAGCCAGCTGTCCTTTTGGGGGAAAGATGGATCATTCATGATATAATAAGAAATCTGAAGATGCTAGTTCAGGCCATTCATCGAGATGCACACGACAGCCTGTTCGATAAGTCAAAGCAATTAGGCTGTGGTTTACAGTTTACAAATGGCTGCAGGGTTTCAGTGGGTGAATGCTTAAAAGCATCGGGCTTGACCTTGGGCTTGGTATGGCTTACTAACCAGAGGAAGAAACTCTGGCTGAATGATAAGAGGTGCAGCCAACAAACAGAACAAGAACCAGTTGATGAATGTACAGGATGCAGCACTAAAGAAAACAAGCTTTTTGGTACCGTACTTTTGGTACACGTCGCACTTCCATATAGGTGGTATCAATCCAAATATGTCTAATAAAATGGAAAATAAAAAACCATAAATATGTCATTTCACCGTATAAGATGCATCTATTATGCGTCACATTTGCCATACGTCACTGCTGACCACCCAGAAACGTGGGCCGATGATGTGCCAAAAATCAATTGTCTGCCCAGTGGTGGCCGCGGGAGTGTGCATGGGAGGATTTTAACAAGAATATAACAAGGTCAACATTTAAAAAACAATTATTTGTTTGCTTTAAATTATAACAAAGGTGTGTCGCAGTTGAACTTTTCTTTAATAAATGCACTTTAATGGTCAAATCAGCTGCATTTTGCCTGGATGGCACGAAGAAATGCAGCTGATTTGACATTTGCTCCAGGAGTTCCGGAGCAAGACGAAGGTGGCTTGGTATGGCAACCCAAGTGTCCCATTAATAGCCACGTTTACCTATTAACGAGACTCTTGGCTTGCCATATTAGTCAAGGGCCCTCTAGTGACTGAAAATGGTAGTGTTCAATATTTTCCATGTCAGAATGAATGAAATCATCAGCTCTCAACCAAGATTTGGGTTATGAATATGGGGAAAAAAAACACAAATACATCGCTTCACTGTATTAGGTGCAGTTATGCTAATTTATGCAAAAAATGTGACCTATACAATGAAAATTACAGTAGTTTGTCTTTGAAGTTCTTGGAAATTGTCTTAGCTTGCCTCAGTGGGTTCAAACGGCACCATTAAAATATATTTGTGACCTTTTGCCGGCTGCTTTGGCATTTGCAGCTTACTGTATGGCTTTACGTACGAGGTGCAGTGGTAAGTCAGTACTAGAGAAAGACAGAAGTGAATTTTAGCACCTGACCAATGTCGCAACTGCATTTGGTTGAAGCCCTTCCAGTGTGAAGAATTTAAAAGAGTTGAAGAAAAGGTGTTTGTCATGATCCAGGTCTTTTGTGTGATTGTTTACTACAGTATTCCTGTGATTCTGGTATTTTGTTTTACTTGTCTTTCCAGCTTCTCCAGCGTTTTCCCCCTCATGTAGTTCAGTTCCTGCCCCTCCCACTCTCACCTGATCCTTGTTGAATCTCCCCAGGTGTTGTCATTTCTTCCTCATTAGTTTCTCTTTAAAGCTTGTGTCTTTTTTCCTCATTTATGTCTGTGCATTGCGATGGAAAGCCATTCATGGATTTTCCTTCCAGTTCTCTTGAGTTTTCGAGTCTTCCGGTGTTTTTGTTTGAGTTTTCTTGCTGTCACGTCAGCCTTTTGTTTCTCCTTTTGTTAAGTACAGGTAGTCCCCGACTTACGACGGAGATCCGTTCCTACGTGACGTCGTAAGTCGAATTTCAACGTAAGTCGGAAAATACGTCCAAACTGCACCTTATACGTACAGTACTGTATTTTACCAAGCACTTAGCCTATCCTAACACAGTACCCTACATAATTATCAAAAAACACATACATTTGGAGCCATAATGAAGGAAAAAAAGAGTTATTTTCCTACTGGAAGCTGGTGGAGTCTTCATCCGTCTGTTAGCATGTTAGCTCGTTGCTCAGCTGTAGCCTCTCTGCCTCGTAAACCTCCGGTCCAAACAATGAGGTCTCCTGTACGTTTCCACGCATGGCCCACAGATTACAGTAAAGTCTGTTAGCATGTTAGCCCCTCCTAACCTCCTCTGCCTCTGGTCTGCCTGTAAACCTCCGGTCCAAACAATGAGATCTCCTGTAAATTTCCACTGAGTGCGCTGTTTCTGCTGTCAAGCTACTGCTACTACCGTAAACCGGAAGGAACTCGGAACTCGGCTTTTCAAAATAAAAAATTTCAAAAACTTTTTTCTATTTAATTTTTATTTATTTATTTAAATGGAGATGCGTGTCATAACCCCGAAACGTCATAAGTCGAGGCCGTCGTAAGTCGAGGACTACCTGTATTCAGTTTCGTTATTACATTTGAGATCTCAGAGTTTTTTGCTCTTGGATTCTGATTTTTCCACTTAACGTGATCTGCACAGTGGGTTAGATACGTTGCCCCTCATCAAGAAGGTTGCAGAATCGCCTCCTGGCCTGGAGCCTTTCTAGGTGGAGTTTGCATGTTCTCTCCTTGCACAGGTGGGTTGTCTCCAGATAATCCAGGTTCCACAGACTAAAAACATGCACATTGGGTTAATTGATGATATTAAAGTGTCCCTATGGGCTTGCAACCCGTTTAGGGTGTCCCCCACCTCTTACAGCTGGAGCCAAGCACCGCAGCTCCACCATGACCCAGAAATGGAATAAGATTAATGGATGGATAGGTGAAAAAAGAACATCACAAACTGATTTATTTGGTTTTATGACAACAATTTAGAATTAAATGTTCATTTATGTACAGCTGTGAAAGGCCCTTTGTGCTTGACATACTGTAGTTGTGATGTTTGCTCTATAGCACAGGTTTGAAAACCAGGTGCTTATTTATTATTGATATTTATTTTAACCGTTCAGTTTTTCATCAGGTGAACACTTGAGCTACCCTATTTGTTGCTTCAGTGACAAATTAAAAATGTTTAATGGTGGCGGTGATTGTGGGTACGGCATTAACGAGATGGTGAATTTTAGGAGAAAATGCCACTAAAAGTGGTTCTCAGTCCTTTTCATTTGGAGCTGCTGTTAAAAAAACTGAAATACTGTAATCACTGAATCAGTTTATTCAAGCTTGTTTAGTAGTTTTGAAGCAAAGTCAAATTTATAAATCTATTGTCCCATAATTAACAGTTGTCACTGCATTTTAATATTGTTGTGCTCCGAACATTTTAGCTGTATCCTTCCACCGTTGGTTCATTCTGAGGTGTTTCCACACTGCAGCAGCTTCAACATTTCCACCAAGATTTAATTTAAACTACTGAATCTGACCAGTGGGGCTTAATTAGCTTATTGTTTTCTTTGTTTCCTGATGTAGACACATCTACAGTAATGAAACATGGTTTAAGAATACAATAATTACATTTTAAATGTATATATTGTTTATCTGACAAAAGCATGCCTTGTATAGTACATCAAAATACAAAAACACAGACAATTCAAATATAACAGACAATGCAATAAAGG
>JBBPBX010011584.1:45648-55656 GCA_038048925.1 Garcialebias charrua | reverse complement strand
GTTTTTATTGGCTGGTTAAAAACTCTGTTTTTATTGGCTGGTTAAAAACTCTGTTTTTATTGGCTGGTTAACGGCGGGTCACTGTGGGTTATTAGAAATGCTTTTAGTAACACCTGGAGAAGCAAGGGGAATATAGTTTTTTTTCAGAGATTACTTTGTCTAACATCAGTCTGTCAGGAGATAGTGACAGAGTGAAGAAATATGTTAAAAATATATTTTTAGAAAACTTATAGACTGCACTACAGAAACTGCAGACTGCACCTTTAACCACAGGCATAACACAAACTCCTTTTTTTAAAATCCAATAAAAGACAAACGTAAAATAAGTTCAACCAAGTGAGGATCGAACCTGAGTCGAGATAAAGTTGGAGTGGAAACCCGACGCGCTTCCAGTGAACCACCGAGGCGTGTTGCTATTTCCAGGTCCGACGCACGCTTAAAAACTTGAAGTGGGTGGGAAGTTCTAAAATAAGCTGATTTGTAATCAGTTATTAACAAAAATTAAACTCAGAAACACTAATATATATATATTCAGCTAACACATATTTTTTAGGCGTTTCTGTAGTTATATTTTAATGAAATTCAGCTCGCGCTGAAAGGCGGAAATGCTCTGTATGGGTGCGCGCTTCGTGTTATTTAAACTGGGCCCGGGAGCTCGGCCCGCTTAGAACCTCCGTCGGTCAGAGTTCTAAAACTCGGGCTGACGCCGGCCCGAAAAGGCAACTGCGAACAAGCCGAACCCGGGTTAGAAGCCAGGTCGGGCCGGGCTGGGCCGGGGAGGGCTGTGCAGTGCAAAAACGGCTACAGGCACCAAGTCGGGGGGCACTAAGAGTAGAAGCACACCAGTTCAGCGCATCTCAGCATGGGCAATTCCATAGTGTAAGGAGGTCCAGTCCCTCTCAAGAAGATTGGTTCCAGAGCCCATGCTGTACGTTGAGGTGAGCCCGTCTATATCTAGTTGATACCTCTCAACTTCAAGCACAAGCTCAGGCTCCTTCCCTGCCAAAGAGGTTACATGTCCCAAGAGCCAGCTTTTGTAAGCCAAGGTCAGAGCACCGAAGTCCCCGCCTTATTTGACCACAGCCCATGAAGTCATGCAACTGACTCATGGCCCATCCTGCAAGTGGTGGGCCCACAGGAAGGCAAACCCATGTTGCTCATTCGGGCTGGGCCCCATGGGAGATCTGGTCATCAGGCGCTCACTGACGAGCCCCTCCCCCAGGTCTGGCTCCAAGGTGGGGCCCCAGTAACATGTCTGGGCAAGGGACACTGAGCTCCTTGCTGTTTTCTGTCCATTTGTTATTCATATTATCCAGCATCAGTTTGTTTATTCCCCAGAGAATGGCTGATAGGGAAGGACTAAGGATCTATCAAAATTCTGTATTCAACCCTACCCCTTGTCTTTCCTTTTTGTGTCTCAGTATGTATCTACAGTATTGCCTTTAGGTAACAATCATGGTTTGTTGCCTGGTGAAATTAAACAATTTGCTAAATCTTGCTCACTCTTCTACTGAAAAATACCCCAAGAAACTGATCTAGTCTTTCTGTTAGTATGCTCTATTCAGGATGCCATGAGTCATCTGCAGAAACAACCATGTCCGGTTAAATTAAGCTGAATCAGACTGTTGAGAAATAACTTGTGAATTTCTCCTGAAAAAACAAAAAAAGCTACGTTTCTACATTTTGGTAAAAACAAGAAGCCAACAAGGAAGGAGAGAAAACATTTTAAAAATATAATCCCAAGTCTTATTATCCAGTTCCATGCAGGATAATATTTTTTTACTCATTTTACTCATAAAGCATGGGGCTCAAGTCCAGGGGCCTCATGTATCAACCGTGCGTGCGCACAAAAACCTTGCTTACGTCACTATCCACGCAAAACCCCGTATGTATCAAAACTGAACTGAACGTGAATATGTGCGCATCCAGGTACATTTCCACGCCAGCCCCAGAGCAGGCGTACGCACGTTTCTGTGGTTCTTGTTCCTTTGGCGACACTTACAGGTGATTCAGAGAAACTGAAGCCCCACAGTCTGTGGTTGACTTTAAGAGCGGCTTGAAGACCTTTCTTTTCAACCGAGCATACTCTACTCCTCATGATTCTACTTTTGATCATAGCTGATACTGTTGTTGATTTTAATTGTTTTATTATTTGTTTTATTGACATTTAATTCTGTTGCACCTTGTAGCACTTTGAGATTTCCATTAATGAAAAGTGCGTTATAAATTGAATTCATTATTATTATTATTATTATTATTAACTGTTCATGATGTGAAAATGATTAATATTCCCACCAAACACACGATTAACAAGTATTACATCCACATGACGCAGTTAAATAAAGGACGCGCAAAGTTGTGCCAAAAATAAATTTAACAGGAACGGATTCATTCAGCCTTACTGGAGGATATAATAAATAGTGTAACACGCAGAGCATTTATTTATAAACAGATATAATTTTCTGATCTAGGATATGGCTTATCAGCCGTTTTCAGAAATAATCATTTTTCAGTTTGGCACTGCTGCGCTCTGGAGCAACACAGGAGCCGTGCATCACGCGTGCACATGCAGAAGCAGCGATCAAACTGTTCCCGAGCTTTCCTGAGGGAGCTGGCAGGCCGATCAGGGCAGTCCAGTCCACACAAAGCCGATTCATGTCCAATGGAATGTCTCATCTATATGATTCCAAAGGCTGAGTGGTCGCGCTTTGGAGCGCGCGCGCACCCTCGCCGGTGTTACACGGCAGTGGAGGTGATTCATAATCTGCGTTTATTGTAGATTTCTCCAAAATGACACGTGAAAGTACACCATATATAACTTGTAGGAGAGTAACAGCTTCACAGACAAACAGATTGCGCACAAAGGCTGTGGCGCGCGCAGCGTTTGGAGACTCCAACATCACGTCATGTCATGAAAACTCTCCACTGAGACGCACAGACCCGTTTCTTCATATCATCTATTAAATAAACAAAGATCTACCAAACATCTAAGTTCCTCTGTGTTTACAGTAATTATGGTAATAAACTCGTGCGCAAAGTTAATATTTTCACTCAGAATGAATGGATGAGCCGTTGCGCACCAAAGCAGGGTGCGCGCACACACTAATACCGACACACAATCACTCGTTCTTTGCGTGATGAACACATTTTATTACTATTCTTACTTAGGATTATTTTCCTCACTCATATTATATTAAATTCATTATTTTCCTGAATCTAGAAATGATTTCTGATCGCGCAGGGATCAAACAAACATGTCCTTCACACATGCAGGAAGTAATTTGCATCTGTTTAACATATGTAAATGAAGGCGTGTCAGGGGAGGTGTCTCACGTGCGCTCAGTTCCACGTTAATTGTGATGTACAAAAGGAATGTGCGTGGATTCCGGTGTACGCACAGTTTGATACATCTGGATTTTTTTGTGCGTACACACTTTTCTGGATTTGACCGTACATCACTTTTCAGTAGGAAATCCACGCAAGTCTTTGTACATGAGGCCCCAGGTCACTCAAGGGTAATGATACAAGCAGCCTGAACAGCTACATATAATGCAATTCAAATCCATTTAAAAACACACTGAACATATTTTACCTCTCCTTTTTTTCTTTTATTAATGTGTCAGATTTCTGAGTCAATTTTTTCAAGCAACAGTTTTATTGTTTATTATATTAAAAGCACACAACGTTAATCCTGTTTGCACAATGGACAAAACAAGGGCACCCTGTTCTCATCCAAATAGGATCAGCTTTGGGAGGACGTTATCATGTTTGACCCACTTCTGTCTAAATGCAGTGCTTACAAATTCATTTCTGATTCTGTGTTGTTAACAAGTGTTGCACGCTAGCTGTCTGTAAGCCGCCTGCGATGGAAACTTTCAGCAGCTATTGTGATGCAGAAGCTTAACCTCAGAGTAATCCCTCTCATTCACAGTTGCTCCAATGATTCAGCTCAGTCAATAATCTGCCTCTTTCATTTTCATGGAATGTTGTGGATTTTACTAAATTTATCAACATAATGTTTATGTTTATGTTTATGTTTATTAAATTTGTTCATTTTTTTACAAAAGAAACAATACAAGGCAATCTCATAATGATAGTGTACAAAATGTAAAAAAATGAAAGGTGGCAGAAAGAAGAATAAATCTTATTATATCTGCCCCTTATCTCCAACAATCAGATTAAACAACAGTAGTCAAACCATGTAAACAATAATAATCTTCAACCAACTTTTTCCAACAATCAGGTTAAACAATAATATTCTTCAACCAACAGTACAAAATGACTAACTCTTTCTAATTTTCTAACTAATACTAATACAGTACAAAATGACTAACTCTTTCTAGTTTTCTAACTAATACTAATACAGTACAAAATGACTAACACTTTCTAATTTTCTAACTAATGCAATACACATTACGTTATTTCACATATATTTTTTTAACATATTTGTTTTGATCATTTTTTTAAATGTAAACATTGACTTGGCATTTTTAACTACATTCTCCAAGCCATTCCATAATCTAATTCCCTGGATTGAGGTAGAACGTCCCTTCAAACTGGTTCTGAATTGTGGTTTTACAAACAACTCTGTTCCCTTAAGATTATAACAACTTTGTCTTTTAACAAAGTGCATTTGGATATTTAAAGGTAATGCATTATTTTGAGCTCTATACATAACTGATAAGATATTATAGTCTACCAAATCATGGAACTTCAGTAATTTTAGTTGATAAAATAATGTACTTGATGGATGACGGTAATGCTTTCTAGTGATAATTCTTACAGCTCTTTTCTGTAATACAAAAATAGGCTTTGTGATTGTTTTACACGCATTCCCCCAAACATCAATACAATAGATTAAGTGTGGAACAATGATTGTGTTATACAACAAATACAGAGCCTTATCATTCAATAGGTCTCTGACTTTGTACAGTACTGCTATCGATTTAGCTATTTTTATTCTTACAGAATTTATGTGTTGTTTCCATGTCAGTTTGTCATCAATGATAACACCCAAAAACTTCACCTCACTCACTCTACAAATCTCAACATCCTCAATTTTGAGTGGAACATCAACAGTTTTCTTTCTATTACCGAATATCATGTAATTAGTTTTCTCTAGATTTAATGATAATTTATTTATTTTAAACCAAGTTTGTATCTTTACAAATTCTGTCTTTATCAATTCTAACATTTGTTCTATATCTTCACCTGAACAGAAAAAAGTGGTATCATCTGCGAAAAGTACACATTTAAGGAGTCCTGACACATTTACCAAGTCATTCACATATAAAATAAAAAGCTTTGGTCCAAGTACAGAACCTTGGGGAACTCCACATGTGATATTACAGAGGTCAGATCTTACATCATTTATTTGTACAAATTGTTTCCTATTTTTTAAGTAGCTAGATACCCACTGTAATGCTGGTCCTCTAATACCATATTTGTTCAGTTTTTCAAGGAGTATTGTGTGATCAATAGTATCGAATGCTTTTTTTAAATCAACAAAGATACTGATACAGTGTTGTTTTTGATCGACAGCAGTAGTTATTTGTTCCATTAATTCCATGAGAGCCATTGATGTAGAGTTTTTTGATCTAAACCCATACTGACTGCTGCTTAGAATATTTTGTTTATCTATAAATTGGTCTAGTCTGTTTACAAATAGTTTTTCAAGAATTTTTGAAAACTGTGGTAACAAGGATATAGGTCTATAATTGTTGAATACACATTTATCACCATTTTTAAAAAGAGGAACGACCTTAGCTACTTTCATATTATCTGGAAAAATTCCTGTTGAAAATGATAAGTTACATATGTATGTGAACGGCTCAATAACATGGCTCATTATGTCCTTTACAAACATCATATCCATGTCCACCCAGTCTTTCGATCTCTTGTCTGTAAGATGTTTTACTACATTCATTATTTCCTCTTTGTTAGTTCCATTTAGGAAAATACTATTTGCACAACCTGTAATTGAGTGGATCATATTTTTATCTACTTTTGGTATCTTAGCTGCAAGGCTTGATCCAACATTCACGAAATATTGATTAAATCCATTTACAATTTCATTTTCATCATGAACTTCATCGTTGTCTTTTACAAAATATTTTGAAATACCAGTTTTTGCTTTATGATTCTTCAGTACACCATTCATTACTCGCCATGTTGCTTTCATATCACCATTAGTTTTATCTAATAATTTACTATAATATTCTTTCTTATGTTTCCTTATAATCCCTACTAATTTATTTTTATACTTTTTATATTTTTCTTCTGCGCTCTGACTTCGCAATTTCAAGAAACATGAATACAAATAATTCTTTTTTTTACATGCATTTCTTAACCCTTTTGTCATCCATGGTTGATCATTCGTATTTCTCTTTGTGTAATTTGTTTGCACACAATTCTTTTCATACAGGGTTTCCAAGATATTCATAAACTCATCATATGCCCTGTTCGCATCATCAACATACACATCATTCCAGTCTTGTTTATCCAGATCCTCTTTCAATTTTTCCAAAACTTTTTTTGATGTGTTTATGATTTTTTTCTTCGTTGTGTCTGCTTTTGTGATTTTTTGATCATTTTTAAAGATTGTGAAAACTGGTAAATGATCACTTAAGTCGGTCGTTAAGATACCACCAATCACATCCCTATTTGTTATATTTGTGAAAATATTATCAATTATTGTGGCACTATGAGTTGTAATTCTTGTTGGCTTTGATATCAATGGATACATATTTAAACTGTACATTGAGTTTATAAATGTGCTTATGTTATTTGAATCTGTTTTATTTCCCATATCAATGTTAAAGTCTCCACACAAGAAAATATTTTTATTAAAACTTTTCTCCATTAGTTCCAAGATTTTATCCGTGAATATTTCTATATTTGCTCCTGGTGATCTATATACACAACTTATTATTATGTTTTTATCGTTTTTGTTTATAATTTCTATTGTTATCATTTCCATAATATTATCAACTATTATTGACATTTCATTATTTAATTTACATTTTATTTCATTATTGACAAATAGTGCGACACCACCACCTCTTTTATTATTTCTGTTCATATGATATAAATCATACCCCTCGATGTGAATATTACTAGTGTTATCATCATTAAGCCATGTCTCTGACAACGCTATTATCGTAAAAGTTCTATTTAATTGTTTTAAGTAATCTGTTATTTTGGATATGTTTGCATTTATACTTCTGCTATTAAAGTGAATAATGGAGAGAACTCCATTTGATATATTGATGTCATTAAACTGCTCTTCATTATAATATTCGCTATCATTTATTACAGGAAAAAAATTTGCATCAATCACATTTTCAACATTATATATTTTAGGTTCTGAGTCTTCGTATGTTGTCATGTTCTAATGTATTTGTTCATTTCACCGTATATTTTATCCATTTTGATTGTGAGTTGTTTCATTGATTTGTAATTTTTCATCTCTTGAATTCATCCAGATCCGTCAGCTCTTTTATCATTTTAGGCGAGACCCTTCCTTTGCTTTGATAAAGACGTATCCATTTCTAGTCCATGTTGATGCTATTTTTTTTCTTTGTTTTTTAACCACCTTGCTTCTTTTGCAATTTTTCCATTTTTTTTGGTAAGATGTTCATTTATGTAAACGTCTGATCCCTTCAGATTTGTTCTCTTTTGCATAACATAGTTTTTAGTATTCCTGCCAATGAACTTAACGACCACTGACGGTTTGAATCTTGATGAATTACTGGGCAGGGTGTGACAGAATGAAATGTCCTCATGGCTTATGTTAATGTTCTTTTCCTGTAAGAAATTAACTACAAGTTCATCCAGAGTCTCTTGTTCTTCCTGAGATTCATGTGAATGAACATCAAGTCCTGAGATGACCACGTTGTCTTGCTTTGTAAATTGTTCTAAATCCTCTATTTTTTGTTCTAAATCAGCAATTATCTTGTCTTTTTTAGTTACCAGTTCTTTCAGTTCTCTTATTTCTTTAACCAGACTGTCCTGGGAAACCATCTTTGCTGTTAAACTTTCTATTTGTCCACTCATAAATAATGAGTTAATCATGTAATCGAATGAACAGTTTGTGTACTGATGAAAATTAATTATTAGTGAATCAGGGCCTTGTGGTGTCAAATCTAAAGTAGTGTTTAGATCTAAAGTATTGGCGGCTCCTGAGCGCAAATATTAGTGTGGCGGACATTCATTTTCTGAATTACTAACCACGCAAAAATTACAAATTGTGTTTAATTTTCTGTGATAAAAGCAGGATATATGTTGCTTAATATTAAATTTTTTGTTGGGTTTTATTGTTTGTTTGTTTTGTTGCACAAATCTTTTTTTCTTCCTCCCACGAGTTCATGTGTGCCATGAAAAACAGACCTGTCTAATAAATCAGAGGAATGGATCCTACAGCTACATCCACCCCCACTTGACACAGGGATTAATTGACCGCTTCAATACATGACTAAATTACTTAACACAACGCTTGACTGTCTGATACATGAGAGAGATAGCAGATTGCTGAACAATTGCACTCAATATTGTTTGGATCTGAAAATGCTTTATCTCTGTTATAAAAAATTATAAAGGTGACGTAATGATTTTAGAATACATGGTCACTTGTTCAAATAAATGTTCTAAGCATGATCAATCCCACTGATGACCAACACTTTAACCATCAACCTATCACAGCTACACTCACATACTAAATACAGAACTGTAGGCCTACATAAGATTCCACCATGTTGGTGAAAATGTCCAGGTTTTGTCTATCCTCTTCAGTTTTCTCTTATGTCCCCCAAATGGATTCAAACAGAATATCTCCACCCCACAGAAGATTTTACTGCAGATATTCCTGCATTTGAGGTCACAACAGGTCGTTAGTGGTCGTATTAATGCACTAAAACCAGCCGAACGTGTCTGCAGGGCAGAAAATCTGATGCCCCGAATTAACCTGTGGACCTGGCAGTTCAAATCACTGGCGACATGTCTGCTTGGTGAACACAGGCTGGTGAACAGTCGCGCCCCATATGAGAAGATAAGCAAAAACTGGGAATGAATCACTAAAAATCATTTTAAATTCCATTTAAAATAGTCAAAATTTTGAAAAATACACAGAACAACACAACACACAGCAAGCTCAGTAAATAAATAATTTACATCATTTATTAGGAGTAACTACTTTTTGATGTGAATGAATTGCTCCTATGGAACGCTGAGCTTGAGATCAGAAACATCAAAGGAGTAAAGTGTGAAAGATTAAAAAAAATTGCCATCATGTCTCAAACCTTATGACATGACAAACCTCCTTCTTGCTGCTGACTCTGGTCTTCTGTCCAACATCATTCTTCTTGACCTAAGTTCTGCCTTCGACACCATCTGTCATTCTATCCTCCTCAACAGACTAACCTCCATTGGCATCTCAGGTACTCCATTAGAATGGTTCAACTCCTATCTCTCTGACCGCACTCAATTCATCCATCCATCCATCCATCCATTTTCTTCCGCTTATCCGGGGTCGGGTCGCGGGGGTAGCAGCCTAAGTAGGGAGGCCCAGACTTCCCTCTCCCCAGCCACTTGGAGCAGCTCCTCTGGGGGAATCCCAAGGCGTTCCCAGGCCAGCCGAGAAACATAGTCCCTCCAGCGTGTCCTGGGTCTTCCTCTGGGTCTCCTCCCGGTGGGACATGCCCGGAACACCTCACCAGGGAGGCGTCCAGGAGGCATCCTAACCAGATGCCCGAGCCACCTCAACTGGCTCCTCTCGATGTGGAGAAGCAGCGGCTCTACTCCGAGTCCCTCCCGGATGACTGAGCTTCTCACCCTATCTCTAAGGGAGAGTCCAGACACCCTGCGGAGAAAACTCATTTCAGCCGCTTGTATCCGAGATCTCGTTCTTTCGGTCACAACCCAAAGCTCATGACCATAGATGAGGGTGGGAACGTAGATCGATCGGTAAATTGAGAGCTTTGCCTTTCGACTCAGCTCTCTCTTCACCACGAC
>JBBPBX010011584.1:12888-31533 GCA_038048925.1 Garcialebias charrua | reverse complement strand
AACCTTCCCCAGATGGAGGACACGCCCCCAGGACTTTGGGCTCCAGAACAACACTGCCTAGCAAGGCCTGCCGCGTGTCAGCCTCGCAGCTCGAGAAGTGCTACCGAGCACAAGGCCTCGCGGTCCGCGCCATGAACACTTCAGCGATGATGTAGGGCTACTTGGCGGAAAAGCTTCAGGAGCTCTAGCAGACCTCCAACAAAAAGAAGGTGGCCAAGGTTCTGGACGAGGCCCGCAAGGCAACAGACTTTGTCCTCCGCCTTATGGGGACAGCTGCCATCGCTCAGGGGAGGAGTATGGCTGAGATTTTCATCGCCCAGCGCCACTTGTGGCTAACGCTGACGGACCTGCCAGAGGGCTAGCGAAACCCGTTCCTCCATCAACCCATCGAGCCCACGGGGCTTTTCGGCTGTGTTCTTGAGAGAATCCAGAGCAGGCTGGAACAGAGAAGAAAGCAGGAGGAGGCCTTGCGTGAAGGGATGCCCAGAAAGCTTTTTGTGCAACCCAGAGACGCTAATGGACACAGTGGTGCGCAGCCTCAACACCACTCGGCCACACGCCATCCCCAACAGAAAATGCCGGCACTCGAGGGAGAGCAATGGCCGAAGTCCCCCACAGGACCACCCCAGGCTGGCCAAGCCTGGACAAGGCACAGATTTGTTCCACGTCAGGTGGGCCCACCGAGGTCCTCCTCAGCGAACCGGGACCGAAAGCAGAAGTCGGCCTGATGCAGGACCGCTTTACCATTTTTCAGGTGCTCCCATCCACGAGGACAAAAGGGAGACCGAACTTTTAATGCCAGACTGTGTGTTAATAAAGCCACGTTCATCTGGTGTAAATCATGTGTGCACAAAAATCGCTCAAATGTTTGTGTAAAAAAGACAAATTGTTCTTTAAGCATAGCAATAAAGTCTCAGAAAACACAATGTGTCCTGTGGATAAAAATAAAAAAATAAAAAATACAGCACCTTTTTTATGCGATAAGGGGGGGGCGGCACTCACACACGGCCACCTCGACCATAATGAGATACAAACAGTCAGGGCAGACAATGAGCCCCTGCTGGAAGCCAGAGGTCTGTCTACAACAGACAGACACCCCAGCTATGGCAGAGGGACAGGCAGACCTGCTGAAGGGCGAACAGGAGGGGGCCACAAACCCCCCTCCTTTCCCCTTGACACACAAACATCACAGAATACACATGCCCTCTAGACTGAGCGCACACGCTGGAGCCTGGAGTGCATGCAAACCAGGCGCATGGGTCACGTCCACTGTCACCCTGGGTCTCAGGCTGCAGTTCTTCAAGCATCCACCTCCCTTCTCAGGAGTGCTGTCGTCTTCCATCAGCCCAGCCCGTGCTCATGTCCTAAGATACGAGATCTCCACCATGATACGGAAAGGGGTGATTGGAGTGGTCCTTGCTCACGATATAAAAAAGGGTCACTACAGCAAGTACTTCCTGGTCCCAAAACGAGAACAGGCCCTGAGGCCTATCTTGGACCTCCGGGGTCTGAACAAAAGAATACGCACATACAAATTCAGGATGTTAACACTCAGACAAGTTCTCTACTCCGGGGTCTGAACAAAAGAATGCGTATGTACAAATTCAGGATATTAACACTCAGACAAGTTCTCTACTTGGTACGTCCGAGAGATTACTTTTGCACTATGGATCTGAAGGACACCTTCTTCCACATCAGCATCTGCCTTGCCACAGAAAATACCTCCGCTTTGCCTTCGAGAGCACCGCATTCGAGTTTCTGGCAATGCCTTTTGGCTTGAAAATCGCCCACGGTCATTCACAAAATGCTTGGACGCAGCCTTGACCCCTGTGAGGGGTCATGGGGTCATAGTTCTCAATTATCTCTACGATTTGCTGATTCTTGGACACAGCAGAGTCAAGGGAAAGCTGCACGCAAAAAGGGTGATGTCTCACCTGGAAGCTCTGGGTTTCGTTTTAAACCTGGAAAAGAGCAATCTGACCCCATCCCAGATTACCATATTTCTGGGAGTACAGCTGAACTCCATGTTGTACAGGGCAAGGCTCTCAGAGGCACGGGTTTCATCCCACCACGTCTGCCTAGCACGTTTTCAGCTAGGCCAGACGGTGTCACTCAAGCTGTGCCAGCGTCTCTTAGGCCTGTTGGCAGCAGCTATTGTCTGCGTGCTTCTGGCCTTATTAAAAATGTGCCCTCTACAGATATGGATCAACAAACAATTGCAACTCCCCCCCTCCCCCTCAGCGAACAAGGTGGATACTGATTGGCCCGGAGTGCATGAAGGCTCTGGAGCCATGGAAGGACCCCCACAGTGTTCAGCAAATGCGTCACGCTGGGGAGGGTATTGTCCCGAGTCCTGGTCACAACAGACGTGTTGAAAACAGGGTGAGGACGGAGGCCTCTGCAGAAACCAACACACCCACGGGGACTGGAACCAGCAGGAGACCAGGCCCCACATAAATTTCCTGGAAATCAGCAAAGGTGTGCGCCAGACCGCTAGGGAGCGCTAAAGCGCTAATCCGCTTACAGTGGACCTAAACTTTTTGTCAGCGTTTTTGTGGATTTACTAACTTTTATAATTCATAAGCGGATTTGTGCTATTTTTTATTTAAAATGCAGTACCGCTAATAACTAATTATCTATCAGTAAAAACCAATAAACTTATTTACAAGCTCTTAAGCCCGAGATACACTGAAGCGTCCTCAGGTACGCCACTCTACGCGCGCATTTTGTGCGCATGTGTTTTGCTGCTATACTTCATAAACTATCAGCTTTCAAACGCTCGCGTTCTCCTTGTTGTAATATGAGCAGCTGTGCACGGAGGGGACTCAACTGAGCTCGCTGATTGGTCACTTGCTGACACGCCTACTGAAATGATTGACAGCCAGCTCATGTAGCTCGGTGAAGACCGCGGCGGTGTTCATGCGGTGTTTCTACTATATATGTTGTAAAAAGTTCTCTCAGAAATAAAAATAATAACAGGGAGTGCTTTTCCTGCAGCACACAGCCCACCAGGGATATTTAAAACATTGCGCACCCAGGTAGGACCTGAATTCATTCATTTCATTCATGGAGTGAACGGAGGAAGAAGCGGTTACTTGACTTTAGGCAAAAAAACAAAAGAAAAGGCCCGATCAGCGATAAAGAAGGGGAATTTATTTCATTTGTGTAACATACAAAACAGTCCGGCGCCGGGGAAGTTTATGGTCAGACACCGCGTATTGCGCACGCGGACGTAAAAAAAAAGCTTTGCGCATACATGCCCTGAGGGGCTACGCGGGGCTACGCTTTTGCCTTGACGTACGTACGCTGCGTATAGGCGTATCGTGAGGACGCTCGAGTGTATCTCGGCCTTTATGCTGCTTGTTTTACCTTTTTCCCCACCATAAAGAGCAGAGAGGAGGAAGGGTTGGAGGGAGGGGGGCAGAGCGGAGAACAGACTCGGATCTACCATGTAGGTAAATGATGCCGTTGCCTGGGGATCCCATCAGCATGGGGCCCCGCCGCGCCCCGGCCAGTCACCTACATCCCTAACATTGATCCTGCTTGTTAATGTACATTTAACATAAAAATAATTATAGTTACGATGAAAACGATCATTAAAGGGGACCTCAGATGTATTTTTTAAATTTTTATGGTATTTCTGTGGGATATCCAGACCCTATTCCTTCAATTTAATGCACAAAATAATTATTAGATAATCAATTATACCCTTTTTAATTCTGCCATTTTTAACTTTCGTTTTGAACGACCGGTTTCTGATAGAAGTTCTGAAGTCCACGCCCTTCAACGATCTGTTTACGCCCTCTGTAACAGCCAGTATCTGTAATGTGTTGTTGTTTTAAAATTAGCTCTTTTTTTATTACTCATTTGACTTACTGTTAGTGCTAGCTTAAGATAACTTACCGAAACCCGTCTGAGCGCGCCGCAATTTGCTGCTCCTTTTAGCATGAGACCTGCCGAATCCGAAGCTAATGTTAGCTTGTTCCTCTTCCGGTGTTCGCCAGCTCCGCTCGTTGCACGCGGAGATTTTGGGAGTTATCGCTGTTCCAGTCAAGACAACACAAAGTTCACCAAGTGTCTCCCGTAAATTAATCCGTAAGGAGAAGGTCCTCGCTGCTGCGAGGCTGCTGCAAGGCTGCAACGAGGCTGTACAATTGAAGCTCCGCTCCATCCGCCAGAAGCAGTGTCCCGTTGCCGCCGGTCCCTATGCCGGGAGTCCGCTCGTTTAATTTTTGCCGGCTGCGCGTTGGGAGCGATCGCAAATACACTAAAAATTGAACTAAAACATAAAAATAACAATTATACTTTATTTATAAAGCCATTTAAAAAAAACACAGCTGCAACAAAGTGCTGTACACATGAAATTAAGAACATATAAACAAAAGATGAGATGAAATCATGAAAAACAACAGTCATGTGTTTAATACAGAAGTGGGTTGAGCCTAACCAGGGGTTGCTAGGTGAGGGGCTGGACTCAGGTTTGAGGTGATTGGCTACGGCTTGTGACGTCAATAACTGCAGGAAGTGTGAATCCAGGTGTATTTATCAAAAATAAATAAATCTACTTAGAGTAAATAAACCACTGGGTGCATTTTTTTGGCACAAGGACTGTTTTTTTATGAAGTAAATACCCAAAGTTGAGTAAAAAAAACATTAAAAAGTGAATTTTGCATCTGTGGTCCCCTTTAAATACGCAATAAAAAAACGGTCGATTTCTTTATCCCCCTACTAAAAATGGACTATTCCATCTTGACATCTTCTGGGTCAGAGGTAGGGGTGGGCGATACTGAGAATTTTGGAATCGATCCGATACCAAGTAAATACTGTGCTAGAATCGCATACTTCGATACCGATTCCGATACTTGGGGGCGCTGTTGAGCCGCACAAAAATGAAATGAAAAGCCTCTGCCAGAGACCTCTGTCTCTGTTTGGATGGTCTGGAATTTTCTTCATCCTCCTTCATCCTTTTTTGCAGGCCCGACATTTCCCCAGGATGAATTGTTTTTATGTGTTTATGGAGGTTATGCAGTGAATAACATCCACACAGCGCTTCTCTTTCTCTCTGCCATCTCTGCTGCTTCTGCTAGTAGGGTTGCCAACTCCTTGATAAATACGGTTGGCAACCCTATCTGCTAGCCTACTGCTAGCCTACTGCAGCTAGCCTACTGCGCGCTCTCAAATACCTACCTACAGTAGGGGGAGGGGCACAGTTTGCGTGTGTGCCGGAGCGAGAGAGCGAGAGAGCGCGACAACAAAGCATCGATTCCACAGCGCTAGTATCGATTCGATACTAAGTACCACCTTGGTATCGATAGTATCGATACTAGAATCGATACGCCCACCCCTAGTCAGAGGTGAACTCAGGGGCTAATTCTGTGGCTAGCTGTTTGTGCTGCTGGGTACTTGGATAAATCCGCAAAGAACCCCGCTGTTTCAAGCCAAATTAACGTGGCCGGAGGATTTTATTGAGTGTTTTGTGTTGACCATTCGACGGTGAGTCGTTATTTTTATGTATTTTAGTTACTTTTCATTAAATCTGTTGACTACCTATAGACGCTAACTCTGTGGCTAGCTGGTTGGTTGCTGGGTTACTAATGGATAAATCCGCAGAGAACCCCGCTGTTTCAAGCCAAATTAACGTGGCCGGAGGATTTTATTGTGTGTTTTGTGTCGACCATTCGACGGTGAGTCGTTATTTTTATGTATTTTAGTTACTTTTCATTAAATCTGTTGACTACCTATAGACGCTAACTCTGTGGCTAGCTGGTTGGTTGCTGGGTTACTAATGGATAAATCCGCAGAGAACCCCGCTGTTTCAAGCCAAATTAACGTGGCCGGAGGATTTTATTGTGTGTTTTGTGTCGACCATTCGACGGTGAGTCGTTATTTTTATGTATTTTAGTTACTTTTCATTAAATCTGTTGACTACCTATAGACGCTAACTCTGTGTCCAGCTGGTTGGTTGTGCGGGGTTACTAATGGATAAATCCGCAGAGAACCCTGCTGTTTCAAGCCAAATTAACGTGGCCGGAGGATTTTATTGTGTGTTTTGTGTCGACCATTCGACGGCGAGTCGTTATTTTTATGTATTTGGGTTACTTTTATGTATAAATGCGGTGGCGACACACCCGTGTATTTGAGATTTAAAAGTGGTTTTAGGGATTAAAAGATCATTCTATTTTTTGTTAATTTCGTGGCCGAATAGAATATATGTACGTAAAGTATTAAATAAATCCTTTGATTTTTGTAATTTCATCCTTTTAGGATCATTTTTGTTACTTTTCAGTTGGCAGTGTAGTGCAAATATTGATAACGCTGCCGGCTATATATAAATATATATATATATATATATATATATATATAAATATATATATAATATATATATATAATATATATATATATATATATATATATATATATATATATATATATATATATACATATATATATATATACCGTATTCGTCGGCGTATAAGTCGCACCGGAGTATAAGTCGCACCAACCTAATTATGCCCAATTAAATGGAAAAATCAACGTATAAGTCGCACCGGCCTATAAGTCGCACCGGCCTATAGGTCGCACCTCACGTGAACTGGTGTTTTGCCCAAAATGGACTGGCTGCCAAATTGTTTGGAAGGACTTTTGACAAGATTATCACATAAAAACTACAGTATTTTGTTTGATGTGTCTTAGTTGAACTTTTCATTAATAAATGAACATTATTTTGGACTGGCTGCCAAATTGTTTGGAAGGACTTTTGACAAGATTATCACATAAAAACTACAGTATTTTGTTTGATGTGTCTTAGTTGAACTTTTCATTAATAAATGAACATTATTTTGGACTGGCTGCCAAATTGTTTGGAAGGACTTTTGACAAGATTATCACATAAAAACTACAGTATTTTGTTTGATGTGTCTTAGTTGAACTTTTCATTAATAAATGAACATAATTTTTGTATATTTTGTGTCTTTCATCATTTATCTTTAAAGATAAACACATAAAAATATATTTTTATTAGCTGACATTACAGTAAAAAACGTGTCTCAGTTTAAAATGATGACAGAAACAGATACTGTATTTATTTTATGGTTTTTATTTATTTATTCAAAACCATTGAAGTCTTCATCTTCTGTGTCACTGCACCATTTTTGGACCAGGCAGATGTCAACAGTGTAGGTACTGTAAAGGGTTTCTTAGCGCCCATAGCGGCCGAAACTGGTACTGCACCATTTTTGGAGTTTTTGACCAAAGTCAAATTATGACCAAAATATTGGAAAAATCGACGTATAAGTCGCACCGGCCTATAAGTCGCAGGGCTTAGAAATGTAGGCAAAAAGGTGCGACTTATACGCCGGAGAATACGGTATATATATATATATATATATATAATATATATATAAATATATAAATAGCGGATTAGATTAGCTTCCCCTAATTTTCATAAGACATTTGTGCTTTTGAAATTGTGGACCTAAAAAAATTAATAAGCGTTTTAGAAATTGTGGAACTAATTTTTTAATTAGCGTTGCCCACCACTGGCAGTGTTTTTGTCTCTGAAACACTTTTACAGGAAGGGGCTAGTTGCACAACAACGTGTCCTGATAAAATCAGACAACAGGACCACAGTCGCCTAAATCAACAGAGAAGGTGGGACAAGGTCCCAACCCCTCCTCAGGTTGACGCAGAAACTGCTCACGTGGTGCAGCTCCCGAATCTTGTCGCTGAGGGCGACCCACGTCCCGGGCGAGCTGAATCACGGGGCAGACACCCTCTCAATGGGGCCCTTCCTCCCCTCGGCATGGCGGCTGAACCCACGTATCGTGCACCAGGTCTGGGCAGCTATTTTTCCTTCAGTGCGCATTTGTATATTTTTTCAGAACAGACATAATATGTTTATTTATTAATGAAGGACTGATTCTGGCCACCCCCTGTTCCCACAGTGGACTTTATGAATGGAAAGGTAGCCCCACCACACAGCAGTTTGATTATGGCTGAATAATATAGCCTAACACCAAGACTGGAGACTCCTTTCACATTAATTTTTGAACTTATTATTATATACAAAAAAAAAATTCTCTACTGTGGTCATGGTTGCTTGTTTTTGTCAGATATTAATACAGTAGGCTATTACTATAAGGGGTTTACATTTATTCCTAGGAGCAGTGGTTAGCTCTGATTCGTCTCTGAGACCAGGAAGATTAAATTTTTAAGAATGTTAGGTTTGAAGAGCTTGCTGCCATTTTTGTTTTATTTTATTATTTTTTCTCTGGCAGCCATTTTTTGTTTTTGTTTTTTTGTTTGTTTGTTTGTTTGTTTTTGTTGGGGGGATGGGGGAGGGCTAAGGTCACTGCCAGGAGTCTCACACAGTTGCATAATTTTACTTTCATCTTTTTTGTTTCAGTCTCTATTTGTCATACCTATAATAAAGGAGCACACAAGCTTTATTTCTGAAATCACATGAGTCAGCACTTAAACTTCCTAAGTTGGAATGTTAAAGGTTTAAACCATCCAGTGAAGAGAAGAAAGGTTTTCTCCCATATTAAACACCTTAATACAGATGTGGCGTTTCTACAGGAGACTCACATCAGGAGCTCTGATAACGTGCGTCTCCTGGCATGCTGGAGAGGACAACGCTTTCATTCTCTCTTTCAAGCCAAAGCACGAGGGGTCTCCATACTGATCAGCCAGAATACTCCATTTGAGGCCCATAATGTGGTAGCTGATAAACATGGCAGGTTTGTTATAGTGAGTGGGAAACTTTACAGCACTTTAGTTGCCCTGGTGAATGTTTATGCTCCTAATACAGATGATGATAATTTTTTTAGACAACTATTTTCTTCTTTACCCGATCTCAATAAATATCGTCTGGTCCTGGGCGGTGACTTCAACTGCTGGTTGGACCCAGTTTTGGACCGCTCATCTGTTAAAACTAATGTCATAAGCAAATCTGCATCAGTCATTCAAACCTTTTTATCTGACTACGGACTGTGCGATGTGTGGCGTGCTTTAAACCCTGATAAGAGAGAGTACTCATATTTTTCACACGTACACAAAACTTATTCAAGAATTGATTACTTTATCACAGATATTAGATACTTAAATCAGATCCGCTCCTGTGACTACCAGAGCATAGTAATTTCAGATCACGCCCCACTCACTATGTCCCTATCTCTTCCTCACTTTTCCCCAAGAACTGGACAGTGGCGTTTTAACTCAACCTTGCTCTCGGATGAAAACTTTCTAAAGTTTATTCAGGATGAGATACATTTTTTTTTTGCTACTAATTCCTCCCAAGAGATTTCTAGCCTCATAGTATGGGATGCTTTTAAGGCCTATATCAGAGGCCAGATTATTGCCTACTCAGCAAAAATAAAAAAACAGTCTACTTACGAACAGAATAACCTAATGCAACAAATCAAAGAGATTGACGTAAAATATGCACACAATCAATGTCCGGAACTTTTGAAAAAGCGTATTGAACTTAAAACGAGGCTTGACCTACTAACAACACATTCAGCTGAACGTTTTCTCTTGCATGACAGATTCAAATTCTATGTACATGGCGACAAACCTGATAAACTATTAGCAACCATGCTTAAGGGCTCTAGGGCAAGGCAAACTATTCCTAAACTTCGAAAACAAGACGGCAATACAATCACAGATCATGAAAAAATTAATGATGCATTCAGAGACTTCTACTCGGAGTTATACAGCTCACAATTACAAACCAATCCTAAAAAGATTGATGATTTCTTAGCTAAACTTCACATCCCTGTCATCTCACCTGAACTCAAAAACAGGTTAGATGAACCCATCTCCCAGTCAGAAGTCTCACTAGCAATAGCTTCAATGCAGTCTGGCAAAACTCCAGGTCCAGATGGTTTTCCCTCTGAATTAAAAAAAAAAATTCAGTCTTACTATCTGCTCAGCTTAGTTCCACCCTTACTGAATGCTTTGAACAAGGATCCCTCCCTCAGTCATTTTATGAAGCCTGTATCACACTACAGGTAGTCCCCGATTTACGAGCGAGATCCGTTACAACGAGGCGCTCGTAAACCGGAAATCTCGTATTTCGGAACGGCCGCCATTTCTCTCGTAAATCCGGAATTTCGCTCGTAAATTGGAACGGTTTTCGCTAGCGCGACTACAAACACTCTATTTTCATCCAAAAACTGCTTATGAGTGCATAAAAATGATCGGAAACGTGTGTCCATATGCTTAGCTAACTAACTGTGGTGAAAAAACACATGAAAACTCAGTATTTTTTTCGTTTTTTCCAAAAATTCGCCAGCTCGTAAGTCTGGAACCTCGTAGATCAGAGCGCTCGTAAATCGGGGACTACCTGTACTTGTAAAAAAAGGAAAAGATCCAATGGAATGCACCTCATACAGACCTATTTCTCTCTTGAATACAGATGTTAAAATTTTAGCTAAGATTCTTGCCCGTAGGCTCGAAACCGTCTTACCATCTGTTATTTCAAAAGACCATACAGGTTTCATTAAAGACCGACATTCATATTTTAATATACGTAGGTTGCTTAACATAGTTTATTCAAGTCCCACAGTCTCGGATGAGTGTGTTGTTTCTCTTGACGCTGAAAAGACCTTTGATCGGGTTGAATTTGGCTATCTTTTTGCAGCTCTTAGAAAAATTCATTCATTGGATTAAATTATTGTACCATCAGCCATCTGCTACAGTACGTACTAATTTTCAAACCTCAAAACCATTTAAATTACAAAGAGGCACCCGCCAAGGCTGTCCTCTTAGCCCCCTGCTTTTTGATCTGGCCATAGAGCCCCTCGCCATTGCACTACGAACCAGTAAGGAGATATCCGGCATCTGGAGAAATGACATGGAACATAAGGTGTCGCTTTACGCTGATGACCTTTTACTTTTTATTTCCAAGCCATCAACTTCATTGCCTTTTGCCCTCAACTTGTTTACCCAATTCGGCCAGATCTCCGGGTATAAATTAAACCTTACCAAAAGTGAGCTTTTCCCTTTAAGTAATAAAGTAAATATATCAGACTTTACTAATTTGCCGTTCAGAATTGAAAGACAAAAAATTACATATCTGGGTGTCACAGTGACAAAAAAACATAAAAACTTGTTCAAAGAAAATCTGACTCCACTGTTGAACCAAGTGAAAAGATCCCTCACAAAATGGACGCCACTTTCCATGTCCTTGGTAGGACGTATAAACTCAATTAAAATGACTATACTACCCAAATTTTTATATGTTTTTCAGGCACTACCTATTTTTATTCCTAATATATTTTTCAACGAGCTGGATTCAATTTTTTCATCCTACATATGGAGGAATAAACGTCCAAGGCTTAATAAGATGAATCTTCAAAAACCTAAAGAGGAGGGGGGTTTTGGTCTTCCTAACTTTCGGTTTTATTATTGGGCTGCTAACCTCAGATGCTTAGTGCACTGGTATTTTTACCATAACCTGAGTAATTCCCCTGATTGGGTGACTATGGAATTACACAACAACAATAATATATCTCTACCAGCTATGCTTTGTGCTCCACTTTCACTCTCCTCACCCAACTCCATTTTGAATCCTGTAGTGAAACATTCACTAAAAATATGGGGCCAGTTTAGAAAACATTTTAAACTTAAGGATTTTTCCCCTCTAAGCCCCATTGCACTTAACCATTTGTTTAAACCTTCTCTTCAGGATGGGGTGTTTCTGGGATGGCACAGGAGCGGTCTTACTCATTTTAAGGACCTTTTCATTGAGAAGAAATTGGCATCATTTGAACAACTTAGCAATAAGTATGGTCTACCACAATCCCATTTTTTCAGATATTTACAAACCAGACATTTTATTCAATCACATTTTTCAGGCTCAGTTTCTCTACCAGAGCCTACACTGTTGGAAACCATCTTACAATTGAACCCGACCCGTAAAGGGCTTATTTCACGGCTTTACAATCTAATGTTGAACATGATGGAGACCTCCTCACCCAAACTTAAAACTGTATGGGAGGAGGACCTGGGCATGACCATTCCAGATGAAACATGGGCTTCTATACTTAAAGCCCAACACCCACCATGTTTTCAAATTGCATCACCATTAATATTTATTAGTTTATTTAAAAATAATACAGGAGCGTTTACTTATATTGTGGAGAAATAACACTAAATGTGTTATTTCATGATTTATAGCAGATTTTAGCATGCAGCTCCGGGAAAATCTGCCCCTCTCCATATATGGGCATTCACTTGGGCATTCACGTCACCAAAGTGACGCCTTGGAGTTACAGGCGAGCGAGGAAAAGAAAAAGGAAGCATTTTTAAATATTCCCTAAAGCTGCCTGTGTTGATTAATCCTGCTGTCGCTCACTCATGTCTATCATATTCTTAGCGAGCATCCACTTAGACATACTAGTTTAATTCGTTTGATCGCGACAAATTCATTCATTTCCGCATCGGCTTTTTATTCTCTCGCCCCGTGATCAGAAAGGCAGCCAGCCGCGCAGCTGAGCTCTGCGCGCGTGCTGCCCGACCCGTGCTCCCCGCAACAAGGCTGACGAGAGATAAGAGCAGATACATACACTCGAGGGAGCAAATTACACCGGCACGAGGAACTTCAAAGGTGACCAGCGGAACGAGGAGCCAGAGACGCGCGCGGCTCGCGGCTCGCTCCATTGGGCAGAATGAATGAGAGCAGCAACAGGTCCGCAGCGGTGTTATAAAATAAATAATAAATAAAATCAGAGCGCTGGTCCATATACACACAAATGCACCAGGAAATATGCAGGAAATATGCAGTTTTAACGCACTCTCTCTCATAAACCTCCATGGAAACTCACTCCTACCTTCTGCCTTCTGGGTGGAGATCGATGTAACAAAAGGCATGACCCTTCGGGACTCTTCGGCCAGGTTTCCGGATTCATTCGGGAGTGGGTTGGTTTTTTTTTTGTTTTTTTAACCCTCGCCTGTCCCAAATGCAAAAATGAAAATAGACCTAATAATAAATTACAGTAATTGTCCAATATGGTGAATTGTTAGTGTCATGGTGGGTGTTGTCCTTTAAACTTGTTAACACAACATCTCTATGTGCACGCCATTGTCTTATTCAGTTTAAAGTGGTACACAGAGCCCACTTCTCCAAAAGCAAACTGTCTCGTATTTATCCAGAAATCACCCCATACTGTGACAAATGCAAAACTGCTGAGGCCACACTGGTTCATATGTACTGGTCCTGTCCCAGCCTTGGTCAGTTTTGGACGGATGTTTTTAAAACCCTGTCCACAATCTTCAGAGTAGAAGTAACACCTAGCCCTCTCCTTGCTCTGTTTGGTATCAGTGGTGAAGAGTTACCTCTATCAGCCTCCAAAAGACAAGCACTGGCTTTTTGTTCCTTGTTAGCAAGGCGTGCAATTCTAATAAGATGGAAGGGTGCTGCCCTTCCAACTCATAAACAGTGGTTATATGACCTTTTGTCATGCTTGAAACTAGAAAAAATAAGGTGTTCTCTTCAGCACTCTACTGAGAAATTTAATAAAATATGGGGGCCTTTTCTTGATACATTCCAAAATATACAATAATATTTCAGGTGAATTCTTTGTTTTATTTTTTTGTGCTCTCTGTTTTTGTCAGGTTTAAAGATGTAGTGTATGGACATAGGGCAGTGACCTGGATAGGAGTGAATGGGATTCATTTTTAAAGAATTTTTGTTCGTGTTTATGTATGTTGTTTAAACAGACCATATGTATAACATTTTTGTACCCACGCTTTCGTATTTGTATGTATAAAAGGAAAAAACTTTAATAAAAAAACAGTGATTAAAAAAAAAAAACACTGGTGGGGAGGCCTCTGCAGAAACCAACACATCCACGGGGTCTGGAACCAGCAGGAGACCAGGCCCCACATAAATTTCCTGGAAATCAGAGCAGTGTTTTTGTCTCTGAAACACTTTTACAGGAAGGGGCTAGTTGCACAACAACATGTCCTGATAAAATCAGACAACAGGACCACGGTCGCCTAAATCAACAGAGAAGGTGGGACAAGGTCCCAACCCCTCCTCAGGTTGACGCAGAAACTGCTCACGTGGTGCAGCTCCCGAATCTTGTCGCTGAGGGCGACCCACGTCCCGGGCGAGCTGAATCACGGGGCAGACACCCTCTCAATGGGGCCCCTCCTCCCCTCGGCATGGCGGCTGAACCCACGCATCGTGCACCAGGTCTGGGCATGATACGGGAGGGCCGACGTAGATCTGTTCGCTTGCAGCAACAATACGCACTGCTCCCTGTATCATTCGATAATGGAAGTGGACGCACTGCTGGGGACAGATGCCCTGACGTACAGCTAGCCAGTAGGGAGGCTGTATTACAGTTTCCACCTGTTCCCCTGATTCAGATGACGTTGGAACGTGTATGCAGGGGAGCTCTCTCTCTAATACTGATAGCCCCCAGGTGGCCGCAGAAAGCGTGGTTCCCAGAGGTGATTTCACTCCTGGCGGGGTCACCATGGCAACTGCCCCCCCACAGGGACCTGCTGACCCAGGCTCACGGGTAGATCCTACACCCACATCCAGAACTGTGGCAGCTCTGGGCCTGGCCGCTGTGAGGGGCCGGCTAATGGCTTCCGGCCTGCCCAGTAATGTGGTAAACACAATACAGGGAGCGAGAGCATAGTCCACTCAGACTCTCTACGCTCGTAAGTGGCGTGTTTTTGAGGCCTGGTGTCTAGAGACATAGGCGTAATTTACACGGGGGTTAGGGGGGTTTTGACCCCCCCAATAATTTGATCCGGTCATTTAACCCCCCCAATAAAATGAAATCATTTCGTCATTATACATATCTTACATCAATAATTGATTTTCTTTATTCATTCAAATTTTTTAGTAAAATTGCTGCATGTTTTTAACAAACTCCCTGAGGACTGACCCCCTCCCCTGCAAATAATTTGGTATCACCCATCTCACCGGCTACAGGAAGTCACGTGAGTCACGGAGCTGCTCATGAAGTTGCCCAGAAGTTTCTACATGCATGTGTTCGAAAAAGGCCTCCTTTGGTCGGACTGACTCTGTCGCTGCCCGCCCCTTGCTATGGATGTAGCTGCTATTAGCTGTGAGGTTCGCTGTTTTTGTTTGCAAGATACCACTCATAAACCACACCGCGGATTTTTAAATCAAGCTGATTTCACATTTGGTTCAGCTCAGGAGCCCATCTGCTGTAGTGAGGTAAGAAATATATTTTTTAAGCGTTTATTTAACTAAATTTAAAGAAACAAAGCTCCGGTTTGACCCGCCTGGCGCCTGCATAAAATTCAGCGAACTTTTTTTTTTTTAAATCCAGCTGATTTGAACATTTCGTCAAACTCAGGAGTACGTCTACTATCACCCATAAGTCAGCGAAGAAATACTGTATATTTTTAAGCGTTTATTTAGCTAAATTTAAAGAAAGAAAGCGTCCGGTTTGACCCGCCTGGCGCCTGCATAAAAATCAGCGAACTTTTTTTTTTAAATCCAGCCGATTTGAACATTTAGTTAAACTCAAGAACACGTCTTCTATAAAGTCAGCTTAGTAATATATTTTTTCTCGCAAAGAAATAATTGTTTTTACCGTGTTTCTTTGTGAAGTTCTTCGTACTAGCTGGGTCCTGTCGCCGCCATCTTGATCAGGACAAAGCTGACGCGTCGCGTGGAGATGACGCGTATACAGCAAGAGAAATTGAATATGATGTCCCATTAAGTAAAGCAGAAATAAAAATAATTGTTAAAGATAAAATAAATGATATGTGGCAGGAGAGGTGGGATTTAGAGGAAAGAGGAAGACATTTACATAACATACAGAAGGAGGTACTCCTAAGTGACGATAGTAGTTTAATGTCTAGGAGAGAGGAAGTATGGATTAAGTTGAGGATTGGGCACACTACATTAAATAGTGGTCTAAAGATAATAGGAAAACATCCATCAGGTGACTGCTCTAATTGTGGGGTACTGGAAGGAGTGGAACATGTGTTGATTTATTGTAAGAAATATAATAAAGAGAGGAAGGCACTGGAAAGGGTAATGGGGAGTTCGGTGACAATGGTTACTTTATTGAAGAAAAATCAGTCACAGGTTATAACTAAAGCATTTGTTAAATATTTGAAAGTTACAAAATTAGCTGAAAGGATTTAATTTTATTTTAATTAATTAATTAATTTATTTATTTATTTATTTTTTGTTGAAAGTAGACTCTTGAATTACATCTCCGTCCAGTTGATGGCGGTAATGCACTGAGTTTGTAAACTGCCAGTAAACACCATCGAAGAAGAAGAAGAAGAAGAGATGACGCGTATTAAACACTGAAGCGTATAGTGTACAATTTTTTCGTGTTTATTGTTAATCACAACCCCCCCAATGTTAGACCTAAAGTTACGCCCCTGTCTAGAGAAGAATATTATCTCATATTCCTGTGACTTGGTCCTGCTCCTCACCTTTCTCCAGGACCTGCTGGAGAAGGGTCGCTCTTTCTCCACCATTAAGGTCTTCCTATCTGCCATCTCGGCATGCCACGAAGGAGGGGGAGGTAGATCGCCTGGTGCCCACCTTCTCATGATACGTTTCATGAAGTGTGTGCTGAGGAAAAGGCCCCCAAGCAGGGTTTTGGCCCCACAGTGGGACCTCCTTCTTGTGCTAGACGCACTGTGACGCACCCTTTGAGCCTATTGGCAGCATCAAGATAGACTTATGATCTTATAAGGCTGCATTGCTCTTAGCTTTGTGCTCAGCAAAGCATGTAGGAGACCTCCACGCTTTGTCAGTACATCCAATGTGTACCAGATTCACCCCTGACCGGTCAAAGGTCACCCTGCATCCAAACTTTGCATATGTGCCTAAAGTCCCGACTTTGAATCCCAGAAGTCTGGACTTTGAACTGTCAACTTTTCCTCCTCCCCCTGTTCTAACTGCAGAACAGAGGCGGCTGAACACGCTCTGCCCTGTTAGGGCCTTGAGCGCCTACATGGAGAGAACTAACAGTTGGCGAAAAACAAACCAGTTGTTTGTGTGTTTTGCTAATCCTGCTGCAGGCAGAGCCCTGTCAAAACAGTGCCTCTCACACTGGGTGACTGAGGCCATTAAGAGGGCATACAGCAGCAAAGGTCAGCAGGTACCCTCTGGGGTACATGCTCACTCAACTAGAGGCTTAGCCACTTCCTGGGCCTTATTCAGGGGTGTCCCAGTAGCAGATATATGTGCAGCTGCTAACTGGGCATCATCAAACACATTTGTGAAACACTACAGCAGATGTCACAGCATGTGACGTAACTCAAGCTGTTCTCTCTACCACAGAGTAGCGAGCACCTGGCGCCTGTAGTCTAAGGCATAAATTTCTCACAAGCATGCATTTCCAGAGCATTTCCAGGGCGTGATTGAATGATGCTAGTCATATGTTGCACTGAGTGAACTGACTGATAAGGGAACTGAAGGTTATGCACCATAACCCATGTTCCCTGAAGGAAGGGAACGAGGTGCAACACATGTTTGCCCTTTCAATGCCCAAGCTCGGTGAAGTGCACTTGGAGGATGAGGGTGGAGCGTCAGCCTCTTTTATGCAAAGAGGGTGGGGTCTCCTTTCTGACGCTGACACCCACCTGCCTTAAAAGGCGTGATTGTATTACTTCAGGTGAACCGCGCAGGGGCGCAATTTCCATAGTCATATGTTGCACCTCGTTCCCTTCCTTCAGGGAACATGGGTTATAGTGCATAACCTTCAGTTTTACCTGACAGTCTTCATGACGTCTAAGGGTGGAGGTCACTGCAAGAGTCATGAAAGTAAGATAATAAAGCCTAATTCATATAACACATTTATAGGGAAGCCTGAACTTCTTGTCAGTGGACTTGTAAATTATACCTACAAATACACACGCACACACACACGTTTTTGTCTCCTACCCTTCATTTGCAATCAGGGATACATCTTCTCCATCTTGGCATAGCTCCACTGTAGTGAAACTCGGCTCCTCCACAGTTAGAACAGGTGAGAAAAGAGGGAGTGCAGGAGGAGGCGAGTAGCTCCCATGGCATCCCCCCTCTGCAGAGCCCTCAGTAGAGTTTAAGGCCTCCAGAGCAAAGGCCTGGGAAGGGCGTTGGGGGACCCAAAATCCCAGGAGCTTAACAAGATCAGAGAGTGACTGTGAGCCTGGTAACACTTGGCCACTCTTGTCCAGGTTGTGTGTCCTCCCACCTGACAAAAATGGTGACGTGCTCCCCGATGTCTCCCTTGTCCAGCTTCCTTCCTTGTGTCTTTCTGCTCGTCTTTCCTTGTTGCCCCCCCACCAGCTGCAAAGCTGTAGAGCAGAGGAGGATTAGTGTCGCTTTCGATTACAAAGGGCTGATGAGTGACGTCAGATGGGCTTGAATGTCCTCCTCTGATGAGTTAGCGCAGTGGATCACTGCTGCGTCTGCAAAGTGAGGACATGCAAATTCCACATGGCCCTCCCATTGATGGATTCAAGAGGAACAACAAGAAGATGAGCACTATAGGAGCTTTGCACAGTTTATCACGAGTCTTTCTTTCTCATCCATGCCCATCAGGACTCTGCGTTCCTGTGTTGCCTACTGTTTCCCTCCACTCGTGGATTTAGATTTGAGCAAATCGTGGAATTAGTTCTGGGGATCAAGAGCTCAGGAGTGGG